>JAJOZX010000957.1:882500-902500 GCA_023014485.1 Bathynomus jamesi | reverse complement strand
ACATACATACATATATATATATATATATATATACATACATACATACATACATATATACATACATATTAGTGATGGGACGATACCAAAATTTTTAACGATTCCGATACCACTAAAAAGTTTCGATTCCGATACGATTCTCGATTCCGATTCTCAATATTTTTAAATATAATTCTATACTTGTTTTTTCTGGAAATTGTCATATTTTACTCTGGTAAGATTAACTATTTACATTATGAGTATGGTAATATAAATTATAAATTATAATAGATTGGTTTAAAAATAAAAATCAACTAAGTTGTAACAATTCATTTTAATCTTCTTGATTACACATCATGGATATACATGTTTTAATGTATAGCTACAATACAATAAAAATAAAATTTGTTATCCTCTTTCATTTAAAGTTTACATTGCAAAACTGGTTCAATTAAAAGTTAAAGAATCGTTTTAAGAATCGGAAATCATGGTACAATTCTCTCGATTCCGATTCCTGAAAAATGCTCGATTCTGCCGATTCTCGATTCCGATTAATCGTCCCATCACTAATACATATATATACATACATATACATTAGTGATGTAGCGGATGTCATTTTTTTCACATCCGCGGATGCGGATGAGGATGAGGATGTTTGATTTCAACATCCGCGGATGCGGATGTCTACATTTTCGTTATTTTTTAGGATATATTCGAGATTTGTTGTGTTTAACGTATATAATAAGTTATTATATAGAGAGAGCTGTAGCTATAATGTAGTATAATTGATTAATTGTACAATAATTGCTGTACTTTTCTCTGAACATATAAAATAATATCAAGCATCTAACTAATATAGAAATCAATCAGTGAATTCGTCTGCAAATAAATTCGTTAGATTTTGTTGAGTTTCAGCCACAATTAGAAACCATAATTGTGTTACCAGGATGCGGGACGTGAACCCAACTCAAATGCACCCCCACCGACCTCTTTCCCCAACCTCCACCCTTATAGAAAGAGATCTTTAATTAGCTTGATAACTATTTTATTAAGTTTAAAGTTTTATTAGGCATATTTATAAATGAGTAATTAAAATAAAGTAAACTAAGATGTTCATCGTTTAATGTTCAAACTTAATTATAGGAAGGTTATGCTTAAGGAACATTAATTTTTCTGCCTTTTCTGCTGCCAGTCTGTTTATCTTTTCATCATATATTAATCCAGCACTGCTAAATAATCTCTCGCTTGGTACGTTTGTTGGAGGACAGGCTAAATGTTTCCTTGCAAGTTTACTCAAGTATGGATAGATATTCTGCGTATTTTTCCACCAACTAATAGGATTGTCACATGCAGCCAGGCATTTTTCTTGGTGATAGCTCTCGATCATTTTTACTACATCTTTTGACATCGCGTAGCTCTCGTCATCGCTGCTTGACTCAAGAAACTGAGAGAGAGATTCTGTGATAGATTTGCTTGTTGAAGGTGTTGGTTCTGTCACTGAAACTTTTATTCTTTTGGTGGGTGGCGAAGCGACAGATTCAAGAGATTGAAGCTCTTCAACTGCTTTGCCAAGTGATGATTTAACTCGTTCTAATGTACTAGGTGAAAATAACTTAGCTTTGTAACGTGGATCTAAGTAGGTTGCAAGAGAGTAACTTCATACAAGAACAGCCTCTCGTCTTGTCGCTTGCATCAATTTTGCGCACAATGAACTAGTTCTATTAATATAGTAGAATTTGATAATTTCCGCTTATTAATGACGTTTTATCTCAACGGTCCACATCCGCACGACATCCGCAGTCCAAAGTGCGGATGCGGACGCGAGAAAATGTGCGGATGTTCCGCGGATGCGGATGTGACCTACATCACTAATATACATACATACATACAAAGCGTTGGGGAACCTACGAGGTTGGACAGTATTTTAGATTTAGTAATTACTACGGACGATAGGCTAATCACTGATCTTCAAGTAATAGAACCGTTAAGCAATAGCGATCACAATATGGTAGAGTTTGTCCTCTCAGTAAGTTACTTGAAACCAGTTAACTCGACTAAAATTCCTAACTTCCAGCACGCAGACTTTTGTAAATTTCGAAATAAATTGTCAAGGGTTGCTTTTCATTCATCGGTGAACAATACAGTATTAAAATCTGTTTTCACGTACTGACGCGCCTATTCAACACGCTGCTTCTTGTACCTGGGTGTTAATGGTGACTGAATCGTAGGTTTACACGTCTTGCCAATTGTTTGAAGGATTCCACCTCGAGATGTTCTTGGTACATTATGTATGCCAGCCTCAAAAACCTCTTTTTGAGGACGATGGATGCTTTGCAATTTGCGCTTGATTACAGATATCTGCCGCCTTGTCACTTTTCTTATAGCTTCTTTATCACTTCGCTGCCTCAGTTTGGTACCCTCCGCTACAAACTTGTTTACAGTTCGATAAGCTCTGCCAAACTGCTTCGCAATTTCAATAGATTTTATATTTTCAGCGAGTAACTTGACTATTTTTCTTTTCTCAGTTAGTGTTAAATCCTTCTTCTTACCCATTTTCACCATTTAGATCCGTAAATAGAATACTTGCTTAATAACTTGGAACACAATGTTCTACATATTTTTCAATAAAATGAGATAATTATTTTAATCATCAAAATATTTTATCGAAATGAATACCATCAATGCTGCTATATATAGTGATTATTTGCTACAAATTTCATTGAAATCGGGGAAAAACTTTTGAAAATATTGGAGAAAATGTAATCTGCTTAATAAGTGCGAACGCAGTGTAATAGGACTAGAAATAACGGGTTAAGTTGACAAGTAGAAGGTTCGAGACAGCAATTGCCAAAAACTTTTTTACGCATAGAATAGTAAATAGGTGGAATAGTTTGCCGGTAGAAGTAATTAGTAGCACGTCTATAAACATGTTTAAAAATGGATTAGACGCATATGTTGATAGATTGGGTATAGTTTAAGGTAGTAAAATTAAGGCTTTGTGGTTCGGAACCCACGTAAAATTGTAGGTCCCCTCCGCCATCACGGAGGACATGCACAATACACAATTTCGAACACAGTTCGGTAGACCAGCCATGAGTAGATCTTAGGGTCTTTGCCGGTCTGAAACATTATAACATATACACACACCTATATATATATTTTTTTTTCCTTTCCAGATTTACCGCCGATTCGTACCTAAAGAGACGGTACATATCTCGGCGAGGCAGTGAGTGGGTGATGTCACTGTGCTAGGGGCGGTAGACTAGGGGAATGAGTAAGGGTCAGTCGATGGATAATGGGTAGGAGGGGTACGGTTTCAGATACGATGGAGCAGATGGGAGTGAGTAAGGAAGAGGAGAACGGCTTCGGCTGAAAAGTGGGGGCCGTCGGCGAGTATAGATCGTAGGCAGTTGGGTATGGGGTTTTCGGCCGAGAGAGGGAAACACCTGCGACGGAGAGCGGCCAACTTTGAGCATTCCACCAGAAGGTGTAAGACAGTGATAGGGGTATGGCAGGTAGAGCAAAGCGGGGCTGGCGATTTCGCCATAAGGTGTCCGTGGGTGATGCGGGTGTGACCTATGCGGAGACGGGCTAGGATTACTTCTTTATGGCGGGACCGGTGGAATGAAGAAGCCCAGTGTCCTATTTGCGGTTTGATCGTGTGGAGTTTATTTTGTGTGGCCTGGTCCCATTCCCGCTGCCATATGGAGCGGAAGTGGGAGCGGAAAGCCGGGAAGAAATCGGAGAAGGGGAGGGGTCGGGAGGAGGCCGGCAGCAAGCAGGCCGTCTTCGCTGTGCGGTCCGCCGCCTCGTTACCCTAGATGCCGACATGAGCCGGGACCCAACAGAATGCGATTGTCTTATGTTGGAAGATCGTTAAAAAGTGGAAGGTCTGCTGGATGGTACAGACGAGCGGGTGAGGGGAGTTAAATCTTTCTAGGGAGAGAAGTGCACTTTGGGAATCCGAATAAATGACAAAAGAGCTGGCAGAGTGGGTGCGCACAATATCGAGGGCCTCCGTTATGGCGAAAAGTTCCGCCGAAAAAACGGAGGCCTCGCGGGGCAGGCCGACGCTCCGGGAGAGCGGCATATATATATATATATATATATATATATATATATATACACCTTTGGTTAGCTTCCGCCCGAATTGTTCATTTTGACGAAGGTCAAGCTTTTCACTCCACCTTAGACCTACAGTTTAACGTGGAATCCGAACCACGCCCCATCAGCAGCCCAGCGTCTTAACCACTAGGCCACTTAGGGTTCCCATTTACCTACCAACCACTTTCTTTATTGTGTGGAAGGATGAACAGCTGGGTTTTGCTGCGCGCCGGCTGCCGTCGGGTCTCGAACCCGGGGCCGATGGATTCGTAGTCAGCGACGCTAACCACTACACCACCGAGGCGCATATATATACACACACACACACACATACATACATATATATATAAATTACTTGAAAGTTTTCAAATTAACCTCCAACACACTTCGTGGAAACGGAATATCATGATGTTTTTATATAATGAATAACTTCGGCGCGGCTGATTGGGAGGCCCTTAGGGAGTACTTCCGTGATTTCCCATGGAATGATTACTGGTTCCGTGGCTGGGGCCCTTCTGGGTGCGCTGAGCGCACTACGGAGGTGATTCTTTTGGGCATGGCGGCGTACACTTCATATTCTATTCCTACTACTAATTTGAAAAAAACCGTGGTTTAACTTTACTCGTTCTAATGCTATCCGCAACAGAGAGGAGGCTTTCAGAAGGTACCGTCGCCATCCAACTCGTGACCATCACTCGGCTTATATTTCTGCCCAGAATCGTGCAGACTCTGTTCTTCGACTCGCCAAAAATTCCTTCACCAGCAATGGACGCTCTACTGGCGATCTTCTTGCATCTCTCTCTGACTCCTGGTTATCCCCCTTTCGGGAATTCGGTGAAACTTTTGCTATTGCGCTAGACATCAAAAGCTTTTGATAGAGTCTGGCACCAATCTTTAATTTCCAAACTGCCCTCCTTCGGTTTCTATCCTTCTATCTGTACCTTCATCTCTAATTTTCTTTCTGGCCGATCTATAGCTGCAGTTGTAGATAGCCACTGTTCTTCTCCTAAAGCTATTAACAGTGGCGTTCCTCAGGGTTCTGTCCCGTCACCCACTCTTTTCCTTTAATTTATTAATTATCTTTTAATTCGCACTTCCTCCTATCCTTTTCACTCTTCACTTCACCCGCTTGCCAAAGCGCCCCTCACAGCAGTCACTTTATGATTCGCGTACGACGGCTATGGGACACCTGACCTCCGATCTTTCTGCTATATCTGACTGGGGCAGAGAAAACCTCGTGGCTTTCAATACCTTAAAAACTCAGTTCCTCCATCTGTCTACTCGTCACAATCTTCTACGCAACTTTCCCCTTACCTTCAACAACACAACTCAATCCTTCCTCTTCTCTTAACATTCTTGGCGTTTCCTTTTCTCGCGATCTTTCCTGGAAAGATCACATATACTCTCTTTCTAAAACAGCTTCTAAGAGATTAGGTGTGCTGTACCGCCTCCGCAGTTTCTTCACCTCCACTCAGTTGCCGTCTCTGTACTAGGGTCTCGTTCGCCCCTGTATGGAGTACGCTTCTCATGTGTCGGGTGGTTCAACCCCCACAGCCGTACTTGACCGGGTGGAATCAAATGCTTTTCGTCTCATCAATTCCCCGCCTCTTACCGATTGTCTTCAATCTCTCTCTTCGCAGCAATGTTGCCTCACTCTCTCTTTACTCTCGCTATCATAACGGACATTGCTCTTCTGAACTCTTCAACTACATGCCTCCTCCTCCTCCTCCTCCTCTAAGGAGAGCACGTAGTACCAGACTTTCTACACTTCCTCATTCCTTTTCTGTCCAACTACCTAACGCAAGGATTAATCGGTATTTTCAGTCTTTCATCTATTCAACCGGTTAACTCTGGAACAATCTTCCTCAATCCATCTTTCCTCCCGTCTATGACCTCCCATCTTTCAAACGCGGAGTGTCTAGGCATCTCGAAAACCCCAAACCTTGATTTTGGCACTACTACTACTTCTATGGGAGGGGTCCTTTTTGCGGACACTTGCCCTTGGCCCCTCCTTCCTGCCTAAAAAAAATTCTACTCGTACGGACCAATCGCAATCATCATCATCATCGCGTTTGGTACGAATGATGATGATCATCAATACAAACAACTTGGAAGATATTTTCAATACAATCTTCATTGCGTTACTATACATGGTGAAACAACTCTCTGGGTATAAACAAAATCTACAAAACAGACATTCACTTCACGGATGACGTTTTCATTCATAAATACTACGAAATATTTTGTTTCAGCGATGCAGCGCCAGCCAACACCCGTAATCTAAATTTGCACTTTTCAGTTTTTAAAAATGGGTGTTAATGAGTCCAAGACATGGTTACTGAGAAGAGAATTTGTGAATTTAGTAGCGTACGTAATTTGTTTCAAAATAAAGTGCTGGATTTACTAACAACTGGCACAGTGTTTTAAATAATTAATTAATAATAATAATAATAATAATAATAAAATAAATTATAGTTGTCACAAAATTTAAAATTTTCCATTTTCTTTACTAATTTGTATTCGAAACTGGTCAATAGTAAGCTCCGCTTACTATCGCTACGAGAACTTTTTCGTAGACTTTGGTAAAAAATTTATAATATATCTTTTCATTTGGATTAAAAATAAGAAAAATCTATATATATATATAATTCAAGTAACATTTCTTTCGTTAGCGACAAATAATTAAATTACGAAGCTCCAAGACTGAATTCAGGAGTACAAATATATTTAAGTCCGTTATTGCGCGCAGTCACGACTGAATTGAACCACCAATTACTTAGATACAGTGCTGGGATAGACTCTAACGAAACTGCCAACAACATGATAACAGACAACGATAATAAGGCAGGAGCGGTAATAATAATAATAATAATAATACCAGAACACAATGAAATATTAACGACAGACGGAAGTAATGCCAAATAGGGAACGGGAGTTCCTGAGCAATAATTACGTAACCAAAAGTTTAATAATTGCGACCTAACAAAAGAAAATATAAAGGGATAAATCCGTGATGAATTTATAATATGAATATTCATGCCGCCAATTACAATAAAATAATAATATATGGAACCATTATTGCGTTTCATTAAAGAAACCATTTCCTCATAAAAATGCAATTACCGTCCAAAGATAAACTCCATAACTTTTTGTTATCGAAAAATGGATAAAAATTTCATCGCTAAAACTCCCCACTGTATGTCGGTAACTATGGCAACGGACCTCAAAGGAAAGCTTTATGAATTTTTATTAAGTATGGATTCTCCTACACGCACTTAATACCTGCTATATACATTGACAATTAAAAAAAAAAACAATTATAATGTGACGATATAATGAAAGTGTGAAAGCAAACGTACGTGTGTCGCCATAAATAACTCGTGCGTACTTAAGTGTATAAAGTTGTATAAGCTGGATGACCACCCTCTTGTCTGCATAAATTGGACCCCAGCTGATCGTCCTAGATCAGGGAGGCCCTCTAAGCTTTCTCCATCTGAACTACAATATCTAAAGATTACTTCCCTTCAAGACACGCGCAAATCCAGGTGTCTTAGTTGATCCCTTTACTGTATGAAGGAAACTTAACTCAGTAGGTCTTAAAAGACGTGTTGCGGCAAAAAAGCCACTTTTAAGGAATGGAAATAAAGAGAAGAGAAGAAAATGTGCTTTGGAACACGAGTATTGGACATCTGAGACCTACTGAATTAAGCTTCCTTCGTACAGTAGAAGGATCAACTGAGACACCTGTTGTTTTTTCGAGATCCACTGCGAGTGAAGTGCTGGATTTGTGTGTGTCTCGAAGGGAAGTAATCTTTAGATATTGTAGATCAGATGGAGAAAGCTTAGAGGGCCTCCCTGATCTAGGACGATCAGCTGGGGTCCCATTTGATCTGTGACGAGCCAAGATTTTTTGTACACCAGTTTTGGAAACGCCTGTAGATTCACTTTTTTTTCTTTGACTCAGTCCCTCACCGTGCAAATGTATTATTTCATATCTAATCTCATAAAAAAATTGTACTTTTTGTCATTTCTTAAGCCTGTGAAAGAAAAAAACAGCATGAATTAGGATTATAATGAGAAACGTTTTGGATAAATTTGTTTTGCAGAATTTAAGTGAATATGTCAATACTTTTAATTGTAAATACTGATATAACAATAGCTTAGGAGCATTTACTGCAGATCCATCAGTAATAGTTCGCTAGATCTTTAAACACATGCGTTATAAGTAATATAATGAATCAACCCTCAAGTCCAATTTATGGGAATGGGACAACTGGCCGCGGCCAACTAGCCGCAGCCCAACTCACCACGGCCAACTCGCCGTAGCCAACTGGCCGCGGTGGCCAGATTTTATAATTTTTTATTCTAAATATATTTTTAGAGGCTGTGCACCTGGGTGTTGAATGCCCGGTTAGGTCAACCGTACGCCCTTGACGATTGGTTAGGTTAGGTCGTGATATTTTCGTTAGCTTTAACGAAAATATGCCAGTGGCGACTCGTGGGTTTTGGCCGCCCTGTGCGGTAGCCAAATTGGCCGCCCCCTTCCTTAAACGTAACATACCTTCCACTACACCAAACACACGTATATAAAGGATTTACATTTTATTGATTGAGGAACAATGTAATAATGATGAAAATTGAAACCGTGATGATAGACAATAAAAAAAAAAATTTAATAATTCAATTTAAAACAGAAAACAATATGGTATTTCGTACCATACCGTACCGTAATGCCAGCCTTGGCCAAAATTGGCCGCCCTGTGCGGTCCGCACACCCCACGCTACGCCACTGAAAATATCACGACTCAACATAACCAATCGTCAAGGACGTACAATTAACCTAATCGGGCATTCAATTAACGTACCCAGGTATTCAATTAATCTAATCGGGCATTCAGTTGACCTAACCGGGCATATACTGTGTGTACACACACACACACACATATATATATATATATATATATAGCGTTCAACATCCACCGGCAACGCCGGGTCGCTCCGCTAGTATATATATGTATATGTATGTATATATGCGTGTGTATTTCCACAGGAAATGTGGAATGTTTATCAACGCTGCTTGAATGACGAAGACAGGACTAACAATCACGCAGAAGCTGCGCACCGAAGACTGCAAAATGAACTTGGAATGCAACATCCTACGATTTGGAAATTTATTGATGGTTTGAAAAAAGTTCAACGAGGAAGAGATCTATATTACGAGCAGCTGATTGCAGGGCAAAATCCTCCAGTCAAGTTAAAAAAATTCAGAGAAGCAGAGGCAAGGATAAAATCAATTGTCAGTAAATTTGACAGTCGAAATTTTGTTGAATACCTTAGGGGAATTGCCCATAACTTTTCATAGATATTTGCATTTTTATCCTTATTTTATTTTTTTTACTCCAATAAAGTACTTTCATAAAGCAATTTTAACACACTTGTTTTATTACACACAATTTTCATAAAAAAATAATAATTTTTCTATATCACGGCGAGTTGTCTTATTCCCTATATCTGCGGCCAGTTGGCTACGGCGAGTTGTCCTATACGGTGGCGGCGGCGGGCTAGACCCCCAATTTATGCAGACTAGAGGGTCATCCAGCTTATACAACTTTATACACTTAAGTAATAACTTAGTTGTACGTTAATATGAACCAGAGGTTCTAGTTAATATGTATTTTAGTATCATAACCAATTTTCATACAACAGATTATCTAATAGTTATCAGATCGACGGTGGTCTCTGAATTTTGCACAGTACTGTGTGTGTATGTATGTATGTATGTATGTATATCATATTTTACGCTGCGAGCCCAAAAGGCATTAAACCATATATCCACCTACTTTAATTCCAATATAAAAACATTCATAGCGAAGCCTAACCAATTAATGCGTTTAAACAATTTCCCCCAATGACGAACAATTCCTATGATTACTGCATTCAAATCCAACAAAACAAAGTTTCGATCTGTCTTCAAGCACATTACCTTAGTGTTTGTCAATACCCGACTTTGGATATCTGAAATAATAATGTTACTATAATTTACAGACCAGTCAACTTGTACAAAAGTTATTTTCCTATACTACTTCTGTCTTTGAACTAGAATTAAAACTAGCAGTAAACTTCCTAGAAATACTTTTCATACATTAAGACGCCTAAGCATAGTTCACTATATCATCTGGACGAGGAGGACGGTCCCCTATCGAACTACTACTATTATTATTACTACCAAGAGTCAGACCCAATGTCGCTTAATTTCGGTGATGGACGGGGAGCAGTGTTGCGACAATAGCTACGACGTAGCTCGTGTTGCCCCCAGTACCAAACTAACTTATAGTACATCTTGCTTCTAATGAATTTCGTACCCTGATCTTAGCGAGTTTAGAATATGTACAGGGTGGTCCAAAAGCCAGAACACGGGAGATTATTATTATTATGTATTATTATTTGAGCAGCGCTGGATTGGACGACGAGTTCCTGTTGAATGCCCTCCTAAGTCACCAGATCTAACCGCCCTTTGATTTCTTTTTGTGGAGTCATTTGAAATCCGTCGTTTACAGTGATCATCCCCGGATCATTCCTTGGAGGAAATAAAGACTCGAATAACGGCTGAATGGTTTCAAGATTTCCCTTATGGTGAGACGCGTGAGGATGTCACTCGGAAGAAAAATTGAGAAATGTATCGAGGTTAAAGGGTCTCACTTTGAGCGTATATTATGAATAAACCAACATAATGCGTGAAACATTATTTCCCCTTTGAGTCCTGACTTTTGGGCATAATGAAATCTAATTATGTATAGAGGACTACTACTATTTTGATTATGATAACACGGAACATCGTTGCTTCCAATAGCGATGAGGTATATAAACAGAATTCTCAACGCACTGACTCTTCATATATTTGGCAATGATGCCACGAGCAGCTCATACCCTAAAAGGGTGTATGGGTTCAGCATTGCTTCGTAAAACTACGAATCCACTTCTGCGTAAACCTCAATCTGAAGTCAATCCGTTGTAAATGTTGATTATGAAAACGAGTGGGAGGACTTAAAATAAAAAAACAAAAATTTCAAAAATATTCCACCTAAATTTCGAAAGGATAAACCGTTTAAGTAAGTATACTTACAGCATAATTGAAATGGCTGTTAAACTCGGGATTATTCGCTTTTATGTGTCGTTCGGTTTCTGAAACGAAATAAAAAACATGTCAATATATCATAAAAACTTATTTATTAATATTAAAATATATTAAAAAAAAAAAAATTATATATATTATATATATATATATATATATACACACACACACAGTATATATAATATATATATATACACACACACACACACAGTATATATATATATATATATATATATATATATATATATATATATACAGGGTGGGCCGTAAGTTTCCATACATAGGAAAAATAAACATTTTTTTATGGACAACCATTTTTATTTATATAATATGCTCTACACGGGTTGCCATTGTTTTGAAAACACATTTCAATACGTGTTCCCCACTGTTGATGAACACGCATTAGCACAGTTGACGTTATGCTTGTAATGGCGTTGGTGATACGTTCCTTTAGATGATTTATGTCTCGTATCTTTTCCTGATACACCATGGCCTTCAAGTGCCCCCAAAGATAGAAATCAAAGGGGTGAGATCTGGGGATCTGGGAGGCCACTCCACAGGACCAATTCAATTCGTTGCTCTTTCGTCAAACGCATATTCTTAGGGTATCTGAAACATAAAAACAAACGTTTAATTTTTCCTATGTATGGAAACTTACGGCCCACCCTGTGTATATATATATATATATATATATATATATATATATATATATATATATATATATATATATATATATATATATATATATATCAGGATGTAACAAATTCTGCTTGATTTGAAAACGGACGATAGATAATAGAATAACCTCAAAATAATGTGAAACAGTTTTAGAAATGTTGCAAAATACACGCGGCGACAGGTTCACACAGGTTTTATCACGATATAGAATGATACAGAATGACTTCGGCTAGTGTAGGATTAGGCTAATGAATATTTTCTCTGGTGCTTTTCATATAGTTACAACGCCACCCGATATTACAGTAATTGAAAAAACATGGAGCCCACGAAAGAGCATATTCGACATTTGGAGGCATTTGGTTGGGAAAAAAAATGCCTCATCCACCTTATTCTCCGGACATCGCACCTTCAGACTACCATTTATTCAGAAGTCTGCAACACCTACGAGATGAACAAAAGTTGCAATCCAGGGAAGCTATCGAAAACGAAGAGATCGCTTTTTTTAACTCGAAAACAAGGGATTTCTTCGAACGTAGCATAAAAAACTTTTCTACAGGTGGGAGGTTATAGAAAAAGAAGGGAATTATATTGATGATTGATTAATTTGTCATTGTCATTTAATTTTTGTTGTGAATAAACTAAAAAATCGAGCAGATATATATATATATATATATATATATATGGGATGAATTTCACAATTAAACACGTGAAATGAATGAATGCTGCAAACCCACAAGGAAAAAGAAAAACGATTCCAAGGCCTTTCGTGTATTCCCTAACGAGGTGTAGCTCTGAATACACGAAAGGTCTTGGAATCGTTTTTCTTTTTCCTTGTGGATTTGCAGCATATATGCACATATATATATGCACCACACACACACACATATATATATATATATGCGCCTCGGTGGTGTAGTGGTTAGCATCGCTGACTGCGAATCCATCGGCCCCGGGATCGAGACCCGGTGACGGCACGCGGCACGCAGCAAAACCCAGCTGTTCATCCTTCCACACAATAAAGAAAGTGGTTGGTAGATAAATGGGTAGTCTAGTGCAGTGGTTCCCAACCTTTTCACCACAAAGGACCCCTTTTATTTTTATTTTTTCCCACGGACCCCATGTTTTTGAAAGATTCCGTCTACCAAAGAAACTGTTTTTATTTACTAGTAATTAACTCGTTTTCTCATTTTTCACTATCAAATATAGGACATATAAGTGGGTATGCAATTAAAATACAGCGTATTAAAAAAGTATTAATAATTCCAGCCAAGAGCAAGGAAACTTGAAATTTTAGCCTGAGTAAATGTACGATTTCCATTGGAACCTCTCGAAATATTGAAAGCTCACGGACCCCCAGTACTACCTTCACGGACCCAGGGCCGTAACTAGGGTTTAGAAATTAGTGAGGTCCAGATTTTTTTCGAGCGCGGCGGGACGAGCAAAATTCAGACCAAAATGACATCTACAAACACAACCCAAGCTATACACTAAACACAAAACACAAAACGCTCGACGCTCCCTCTTTTCAAAAGAAAAGCGGTAATATACGTTTCATACACGGAGAACGGTTCAGTCTCTTTTTTTTTTTTTAGGAAATAATTACCGAGGTCCGGACCTCGGTGACCTCGTAGGTAGTTACGGCCATGCGCGGACCCCCAGGGGTCCGGGGACCCCAGGTTGGGAACCACTGGACTCTAGTGGTTAAAACGCTGGGCTGCTGGTGGGGCGTGGTTCGGATTCCACGTTAAACTGTTGGTCTAAGGTGGAGTGAAAAGCATGACCTTCGTCAGAATGATCAATTCGGGCGGAAGCAAACCAAAGGTGTGTGTGTGTATATATATATACATATATATATATATATATATATATATATATATATATATATATATATATATTTACCTGCAATGACCACGCAGTATATTAATGTATAGAAACGACGTAAGTATAGAGGAGCGTTCTGCACACGAGGAAGAGAAATAACGAAATGAAAAATGAGGTACCCGCCCGGGAATCGAACCCCGGATCTTCCAATTGCCGGTCAGATATGCTATCCACTACACCACAGGCCTCGATCAGTCAGAAGTCGTAATTCTCCTACATCGGGCAGAAACCAATATATATATATATATATATATATATATATATATATATATATATATATATATATATATTATAGAGAGAGAAACAAGAGAATGAGGAGATGGTACATATTGAAGTTTATTGGTAAACGTTTCGAGGATAATTTAATTTCCATAATCATTCTAGCAGAACATCACAACCTTTAAATAAACTGACCAAATCAGCTATAAGGGATCACTGCCATCACCACCACCCCCTACTTCCCATCAACTTCAAAAATTATTAACCCCACACCCTTGAATTCCCGTAATATATTCTCAGTACAAAACCAACCCTCAACGACTACAGTTACGCTTTCAACCTAAGCATAGCCAGATAAACCCTCCCGCTTGACCACGGAAAAAAAAAACTCGCAACCACTTATCGTAATTCTTGAACGCAAATCGCTTATCCTAATTCTTGAACAACTCCGTATGAACATTTCAACATTCACCCAACTGCCAACTCCCGCAATTTGTTAATTATACACTTCTATACAAATCCTGTAAGATAACTCGGATATCCATTGTTACAATAATATTTATCCTCCCTTTTTAACCTTTTTTTTTATACTTTATCCTTTTTACATATTCTATTTTTTCTAAACTTTATCATATGTTATTAATAATACCTTTAAACATTTCAAATGTTCAGCGCGATGCTTCATTTCACCAAGGTCAAGCTCGTCGCCCCTCCTCTCCCTTCCTTCCTCTAATAATAATATATTTCTATTATCTTTGTATAAATTATTGTTCATTTTATTTAATTGTTTTTCTTACATTCGTTCTTATTTTTAATTTTTTAGTGCTGATGATGGAAATCAAGTTTTTCCGAAACGTTTGCCAATAAACTTCAGTTTGTACCATCTTCTCGTCGTCTTTTTTTTTCTCACTAAACTGCGCTTCACAAGAACAAACCATTCAATCAACTTATATATATAGGGAGTAAGGGTGGGCCCCCACAAAAATGCCCCCTCCCACCTTTACAAGAAGGAGAGAGCCAAAATCAAGGTCTCTGAGGCACACGATGCCATTTTATTTTCATTTTTTTTTTAATAAATTTTGAAGAGATTGTGTATTAAGTAAAATGAATGGGTGTGTAGTGAAGAATAGAGAGAGAAGCGTTTGCTTGAGAGCGTGCTACACTGCTCACAGAATAAATGAGACGCGCAAAAAAATAAGTTAAAACGATACACACACACACACGCGCGTGTGTGTGTGTGTGTGTGTTAGAAAAGGAATCAAGCAGACGAATTGATAAATATATGAACACAGACTGAAATACTCAGAGATTCATGAGATTTTTATAATGAAATAAGAGCTTCATCATCGTTTTTCCGTTTGTGAAAAATAATATTCATCATGAAGGCATTCAGCATTCGTTATTTCTCCATTTTCTTTCCACTATATATATATATTATATATATATATATATATATATATAGTATCGGTCATTGTGAGAAAAAAGTTCCTATGAACGTGTGTCTAATTCTGAATGGTTACGGAGATAGAGCTGTTTGAATCTACAAATACAAAAGCATTGTTAATGGTAATCAAGAAAGAGAAACCAATTACTGTTTCTAACATTTAATGTTTAAACATTGGCATTTTGAATGGTATCAGATACAGAAATGACAAATTTGTTACAGTTTACGATACGTTTTCGAAAATTCCACCGTCAACCTCAATGCACTTTGCAACTCGTGTGCGAAGATCGCGTGTTGTTCGTCTGAGTTGATCTTGACGTTCCTTTATGCGGGCAGCAGCATCCAAAATGCGCGCGAGCAATTCGTCTCATGTATCCACCTTTCTTTTATAAACTTGACTTTTCATCCACCCCCACAAACGATAATCTAACGGAGAGAGGTCTGGAGACCTTGGTGGCCATTGAATGAGACCACCGCGGGGGGAGGAAGAGCTGCGGCGCATCAGATTCAAACAGCTCTATCTCCGTAACCATTCAGAATTAGACATATTCATATGAACTTTTTTCTCACAATGATCGATACTATCACCTCCCGAAGTATTGACCTTTCCTCCTGAAACACCCTATATATATATATATATATATATATATATATATATATATATATATATATATATACTGTTCCAAAGCTGGATCCTATCTGCTTTGCAGATAGCTGGTGAGGGAAGCTATATTTTTGGGGCCTCTTTGCAAGTGACCCGTTGCCCACGTCGGGCTAACATCATGAAAAAGAAAAAACTATAGTGTTTGTCATTTACCACTACTTATTCGGACTATAGTGGATTTAATTTCCCCAGAGGAGTTCCTTGTTCCATGCACGGTCTGTGTGTTTCATGAAAAAACCCCAGAGGACCATTCTGAGTTCAATATATATATATATATATATATATATATATATATATATATATATATATATATATATATATGGTAGTCTTTAATAAGATTTTTATTAGGGTAGGCGGCATTTACCTAGCTTACCCTGAATGCACGCCACTGATTTTATATATATATATATATATATATATATATATATATATATATCTCTCCAAGAGAACCGAAATGAAACTAAATTACCCTTCTTTTACATCATCATAGTATCAGCAAAATACTATCTTCTTTAGATCGTATTACATTGCCGGCTAGCTACATAGATGGCAACTTTGTCGTAAGAATAAGTGGAGCCTTTTATTTTTGGTCTACTTCCCGCCTTCGTTTTTCTTCATCTTTATTCTTATTAATTAGTATTATTATTCTCCGCAAGGAGGAGAAAACGCAAGAAAAATAACGGAACAAAATTTTCAAGTTACGTGACGTCACAGTTAAAAGTAAACATGAAAACCAACGAACGAACAAACTCCTCCCACTGCTTTGCTTCGGCAAGTACACAGTTGGTGTTCTTTATAAAATGTAACTTCAACTTTAAAAATATGTTCGACAAAGCTTTCGCGGCGGACGTATCAACTAAAGGGTTTACAATCCTCGTTAAGGTAGAAAGAAGAATAAAGCTCTCGATTTACTCGTTGTAGGTCGTGTTTCGTATTTTAATGATGAAAATCTCGCGAGGCTGCGAACGCGCGCGCCCCTTTCGTACATGGCCGTGTTCAGTGGGCGTCGGACATTTTATTGACAAAAATTTTCATCAAAAATTTTTTTCGAATCCCATCATCAATTTAGGTTAGGTATTTTTCGTTTAGTTAAGTTAAAAACTCATCGATGAACTTTCCAGTTGATAAAATGGCTACAGATTATTATTAAGTTGCGCCTCTCACGTGCGTAAAGAATAACTATGATCTTGATTCAAGGAATATTATAATAATAATAATAATAATTCACTCGATATACGAGTACAAAACCTACCTGGTGGTGCAACTTCCTTTTTTCTCATTATAAATTAGTAAATTAAGAAAATTCTCCGAATTACTAGTAATTAGATCTACAGCCACGCTACGTACGACCATTCAATAAAATGGCATACTTGAATCCGCACATCCGAAATCACCATATTATTTAGAGAGAAACTAATTAACCAATTCTATAATATACTCTTCGTATACGCTATCTGAGCAATATGCACGATATCCAAGAAAGGTATATCATTATAGTTTCACTATTTTAACTACTAGCAGCGCACGCACGCAGTCGTATCGCTCATGACCTATATAACGACAAAATACGAGTTACACAAAGTACAGAATCGAAGTACGTACGAAATTAATACGTAAATAATAATATTAATATGGAAATCTGAGAATATATTAATGCCATATCAAATATCTAAATTGAAAAAAACTCTCGTCACTTTTGTACGCTTTTCTGAATAAAGATTTTTTTAAACTTTTAATCGAAATTTTTGAAAAAGTAACGAAGCCACAATTTCAAACTGTGAAATGGAGTGAATCTATACGATACCAATTCTTTGGATACAAAATTGCTTTATCGCGCAGAATTATCTAATCTAATCGAAGTTTCTCTATAGCCATTCACAATTAGCATATATTATATATATATTACAGTATATATATATATGTTCGTTATTTCTCTTCCTCGTGTTCGTTATTTCTCTTCCTCGTGTGCAGAACACTCCTCTATACTTACGTCGTTTCTATACATTAATATACTGCGTGGTCATTGCAGTTAAATGTACATATTCACGATTTGCGAGGGTGCCCTCTCAAGGCATTGGTTTCTGCCCTATGTAGGAGAATTGCGACTTCTGACTGATCGAGGCCCGTGGTGTAGTGGATAGCATGTCTGACCGGCAATCGGAAGGTCCTGGGTTCGATTCCCGGGCGGTCACCTCATTTTTCATTTGTTCGTTATTTCTCTTCCTCGTGTGCAAACACTCCTCTATACTTACGTCGTTTCTATACATTAATATACTGCGTGGTCATTGCAGTTATATATATATATATATATATATATATATATATATATATTACAGGGTGGTGTATCGGGGCCAAAAAAGTAACGTGACACGATACTCGACACAGTGGCAAAAATTGTCTCATTACGATACTAGAGATATGAATAATATATGTATCGCGATACAACACGAAAAAAAAAATATATATATATATATATATATATATATATATATATATATAGGAGAAATTCATATTTTTCTATTTTTACAAACCATAATTCATATGCTCGGGATGCCAATTTGCCGTCCACCATTCTGTTCAGTGACGAGGCTGTTTTTTTATGGAAATGGTGAGGTAAATCGACAGAACACCCGCGACTGGTCTCAAAACAACCCTCACTGGTATACCTCTTCAAAGGAACAAGGTGCATCTCGGGTGATGGTATGGTGTGGCATTTGGAAGGATCGCATCATAGGCCCCTTCTTTTTCGATGAACATGTCACTGGAGGCACCTACCTACGTACGCTCAAGGAAGAAGCATTTCCCAGTGTCTTGAACGAAGAAGGAAATTTCCCAACATGGTTCCAGCAAGACGGCGCTCCCGCACATTACAGCACCCAAGTAAGGGAATACCCGTACCAACAATTCCCTGGTCATTGGATAGGACGTCGAGGGCCTGTGGAATGGCCAGCTAGAAGCCCGGATCTCACGCCACTAGATTTTTATCTCTGGGGCCACTTGAAAGCGCTGGTATACGCAGAGAAAATTAGGAGTGTTGAACATTTGCGGCAGCGCATTATTGGGGCACGTAACACCATTACTCCTGACATCATTCACCGTGTGCTTGCTGACTGGGTAATCACGTCTGAATTTGTGTATTGAAAACAATGGTGGACATATTGAGCACGTTCTGTAAATAAAAGCTTTTGTTTTGACTTATTTTTCCTATGATGCCGGACTTATGGGGCACCCTGTGTGTGTGTGTGTGTATATATATATATATATATGTGGCGACTCCTGCACTCGGGCTGAGCCCGAGAGGCAAGGAGAAGCATGAGAGATAAAACTGTGTATTTATAGATTTGTTTAAAAAAAAAAGTTAAATACAAATTGCAAAAATGGTTTTTGGCTGGTAGTATGATGTAGTGCCCAACCCGTATATTTATTTATGGTACTGGACACCCATTCTCTTACTTTAATTCACTTCACGGGCACCCTTTAAGTTGGGCGTACCCGGTGATTTTATCTCTTATTTTCGTCCAGGATGATTCGGCCTACCCCAAAACGGATGGCCCTTTAAATTGATAGGCTAGGTTCCTTCGGCTTTCCACAAGCCTACTTTGAACGTTAATTTTCCCCAGCTAACAAGAGGGGTCTATCACAAGGTTTTTATAACAACACGCCCTCTTATAAATTTTATTAAATGTTACTCGACACAGTACATGCATTTAATAGTTTATTCTGAATTACATCTATAAAATTTCAGACAATACAATAATCTTAACGTCAAAGACAAAGGTCACAGTTATATGAATTTAAATCGTTAAATTGATCAACAATGATAAATCTAAAGAAAAAGTTAACAGTTATCTGAATTTCAATAATTTATAGATCGAGGGGTTTTATATTTTAGTGCAACAAAA
>JAJOZX010000957.1:787500-877500 GCA_023014485.1 Bathynomus jamesi | reverse complement strand
CTGAGAGAGAGCGGACGCCATCAACCGAGGGTATAAATTGTTGTCTTCGAAATTCGCAGTCAGAATAAAATAATTAAACGGTATAAACTTCCTTGTGGGTGCGAGGAAGTGACATACTGAGAATACATAAAATCGGGGAAGAAGATGATCAGAAGAAATCATTTTTTCCACCCCCCTGACATGAAGCCATGCAACGAGCACCTTGCTCGTCACATAAGGTCCAACGCAAACGCAAAGCTTTATGACATCGCAAATAATGTCATTTTCTCAAAACGATCAGTCCGGTGTCATCAGCATAAATATCGTCGTCATCAATGGACGCTTATCTCAAAGAAAATTCTCCCAACTGCTTACAGCCGCCAATATTAAGCGAAGATTAATATGGATCGAAGTGATGGTACATATATCTATACTGGTTTGGAGGTTTCTTCTGTCGTAGGACGAGTTTCAGTATAATATCAATTCTCGTTGAGTGGACGAGCATGGGATATGGAGAACGGTTAATCATGCATTTCGGAAGTCTTTGCCGCGGCACACAGTTCAATGTAGTAGTTTTCCCGTAATGTGGGCAGTAAATTGGGATGCTGAAAATGCTTACTTGATGTTCAACAAGGAGCGAGTTCATCCAGCTAAATATACACCTCCATTCTTCCGAATAGTCTTCTAGTGTTTCAACGAGTGTTTTGCAATTAAATACTCGCGTTTGTCACGATGATAGATTTTTTTTAAAAGTTTTTGTCACGATTACTGAATTCCCTTTAAATATATAGTGACAGTCAGGTGGCCAGAAAATGGCCTTACAGACCAACTCTCTCGATCCGTGTCGGATTAACGAGAAAATTGAAAGACACCTTCTTCCCTTAAAATATTTTATTAAACTAATTAAACGAAGCGGGCGTAGTTATACACATTTTAAACCGAAAAAGACGACGCTACATATATTGGTAACCTTTCAAATACGAGCATTCATAACTTAACCCTACGAACAATTCCGGCATTAAAGGGTTAATCTAATTACATCCAAAGAGTTTTAATTACGTTGAGTCGCATTCTAAACACGTACAATATTACATCTTTACTTAAAAGGTGCCAAACTAGCCTATAAACTTCCCTCTCTAGAATCCTAAGTTTAAAACGTCTCTCTCCGATTGGCTCATCTCGGATGTGTAACTCCGATCTCTCTAACCCTTTACCGCACTGTGCGTCGAATACGTAACGTTTCAAATACACGCATTTAGACTCAACCCTACGCAAAAAGTTCGGCGATAAAGGGCTAATAGTTAATTTAAAACAAAACTCTTTCCGCCCCTACACATATAAGGTAACTCGTCGAGAAACTTTAAACACGCGTAAGAAGGAAACGTTCGACATTATGAGAGTCGATTTAATTCGTGTTAGGTTATGTTAAATTATACCCGGTTTAGTTACTATATGTTGGGAGATTCATTTTCATTTAAAATTCGAAATGTATATAGATGATAGTAATCTTCGGTTGAAATGTCGAAACTGACTAGAATCGATTTGCATAAGGTTGACTTTATTCACGTAATCCCCCCCGCCCCTTACCTCGACATGAACCCTCCTGAACACGTTTGGGAACACCTCAATCATCAACGACGACGACAAAGACTTCATCTCACATTTGTGGCCGTTCGAAAGGAAAATTTAACCGAAACATGACCAAACTGTCACCATGTCATGATCCGAAAACTCAATACATCTATTATATGCCCTAACCTTTCGCCTTCAAAAACCGCCCGATAGTACTTGAACGACAGCACTCCCGTTTTGTGTAGGCACCCAAAGTTTTTCTTACGCGCCATATTAGAATTTATCTACCTACTGTATATCTATATCAAGGACGCCCACAGGCATACGCACACTAGGCACGTGCCTATAGTTAATATTCGAGGGACAAGTGGGCTCCCAGTAAAATAGGTACAAGAAAATCATGAACAGAGTGTAAATTAGTAAATTAAACATACACAATTTTTTTTTTGACTGAACACGCTTTATAAGCTTATAACCAACTAAATCCTTTAATGGCACTGAGGCACTGCAATAAAAACTCAACTACCCACATGTCAACAAAATAAAAATACCAACTTTTTAATACCATGATTGCGTTTATGTATGAACAATTTGAACATGATACGAACAACATATGCCATTTTGTACCACCAGTTTAAAGAGAGAAATGCGAGGGCATTTCCACCAAGTGATGAAAATCGTCCAAACATCAAATTATCCCCACCTTCATTTAACCCAACCCAATTTAACGTCACCCATTATATAACCTCCCTAAAAATGACTACCCCGCGCGTCGTACATACTTTTGAATCCCCTCAAAACCCCACCCGTGACTAATAATAAAAAATGAAAACGATCGAATTGCAAATATTGAATACAAAATTTCCCAAAACCTATCGTAAAAAAAAATATAAAATTACCCAATATATATATATATATAAATGACCTATAAAAACCTATAATAAGTAACGATAATAAAATAAAGGTAAAACTATACGAAACAAAAAAATAAATAAATAAATAAATAAATTCAGTCACCAATTTGTATTACTTTTTATTACATTTGGAATCAATGAAAAGAAAAGAAATAAAAAAATAAAATTAAAAAAATAACCTTTTCAATACAAATCGATAAAGAAAACATTCAAATTACAATGTTCTCATCAAATTTATTATAAAATTAAAACTAATTTCCCATTATATATATATAAATATATATAATATATTATATATATATATATATACACACATTCAACTGCAAAGAACACGCAGTATAAATAACGTAAAGAACGACGCTTGTATAGGAGATATTCCGCGCAAGACGAGAGAGAGAGAACGAAACAAATGAAAAAATGAGGTAACCACCTGGGAATCGAACCCGGGATCTTCCGATTGCCGGTCAGACGCGATCCATTACACAATGGACCTCACTCTTCCAAATGCCGTAATTCTTCTACATACTCGCAGAAACCAATGCCCCAAGGGGGCACCTCCCGCATGCCGTAACATTATATACATTCAACTGCAAAGAACACGCAGTATAAATAACGTAAAGAACGACGCTTGTATAGGAGATATTCCGCGCAAGACGAGAGAGAGAGAACGAAACAAATGAAAAAATGAGGTAACCACCTGGGAATCGAACCCGAGATCTTCCGATTGCCGGTATATATATATATATATATATATATTATATATATATATATATATATATAATAAAATAAAAATGAATTGGTATTAATTACTATTCCCTTCATGGTGATAGTGTGTGTACACACAAACAGACAGACAAAGACAGAAACCTACCTGATCCTGACTGCGAAGACGATGACGAATAGAAGAGATTTATAAGTTTCTGATAAATAGACGGGGATTGAATCCTGTCTCCGGATGCTCCAACATTAAGGGGGATTTGGGGGATCTTGCTCCCCCAGATTTTGGAGTTAATACTGATAAGGGGAGGTTTTCCATAGAGTTTTCTCAAATTAGTTTTCGGATCCTCGGGCTCCCCCTTTTTTACTTTTTTAGGGGGCCCCCCGCCGCCGCTGTCAGGGTACTTATTGGGCTTGGAGGAACGACGCCTTTTCCAACGGACAGATCCGCTATCCTCCTCCAACTCGAGCACCTCCAGTTCGGGGTCCTCGTACACCATGACGTCACTTTTGCGTCATCGACAGCCTCGTCGTCGTCGTGTCCCGCCCACCCGACACCGCAAAATAAAGTCTCTGAGGCGTCTCCGCGCGCCGGAAACGAGATGACGTCATGGAAGCGACGATGACGTCACATATCACGTGATCACATACTCTCTCGAAGGGATGACTTATTTATTTTCTATACCCTTCCTTCTCTCCTCCTCTCTACGTTGTTTTCCTCCGTCTCATTCCTACGTTCGTCTATTTAATTAAAAATTATTTTCTCCTTTTAACATTCACCAATTTTTAGCAAAATATTTAATTAATAAATAACACCTTTCATTTCTCTCCACTAAATTATTTCTGCTTTAGTCTCAGAGGAAACCTGAAACAAAATCTTGTTCATTCTCATTCTCTCTCTCTCACACTCTCACACACACACACACACACTTTATTTGTGTGTGTGTGTGTGTGACGCAATTTCCATCAATAAGTAAAGAATAAGATACTGAATCCATATGAATCACTAGCAAAACGTATCCAAAGATAACTACACCTAAGTACTGCAATTACTATATATATATATATATATATATATATATATATCCAGCGATAACTACAGGTTTATTGTTGTTGCCTCCTGCTTCTCAAAACTACTCGAGAAACTTTTGCTACGCTGACTAATTGATTATTTATGGACGTCTCCTGACCAATTTGGTTTTAAAAGGCCCCATTCAACTGACCCGTGTATTTATGTTTAGAATGAGGTTGTATTTAGATATATTGTTAGTAATTCAACTATTTATAGTTGTTTTTTGGATATAAGCAAAGCACATGATGGTGTGAATCACGTTCTACTTAAAAAATTAGAAGAGGGAGAGATGTTCCGTCATGTTTTAAATTTAATGAAATTTTGGTACGCACACCAATCCTTTACTGTTAGATGGAACAATGCATTGTTCGAATGATTTGGTTTCTCATGCGGAGTTATACAAGGTTCCTTACTCTCCCCTCAGCTGTTTAATATATATATATATATATATACATATATATATACACACACATTGCTTCTCTTAATGAGGCAAAGTGGGATGCTGTATAGATGACACGAGGATAAATAACTTTGTCTATGCCGATGATATGGTACTAATAAGCTTCGGTGAAAGGTCTGGATCAACTTATAAAATTTTTTTAATCATATTCAAAGAACCATGACATTAATTTTAATGTTAATAAAACTAAGGTTACGCAATTCTATCCCAAAGGCTCATACCAAACGGCTATTATTATTTTTAAACTGAGAGACGAACCAATAGCGCAGGTACAAGAATTTAAGTATCTGGGTCAAATTATTACCAGCTCCTTGAGGGACGACTTAGACATAAGGAAACAATATCAAAGTTACTGTGCTTAAGGCAAACATGATTATAAAAAACTTCAAATTCTTTTACGAGCGAAGCTAGACACGCTCCTTTTCGTACTTTCTGCACTAATATTTATGGGCAGCAACTCTAGGTGAATTATAAAAAATGCTACTTCCTGCAGAACCCTCGATTTGCTTTACAACGGATCCAAGAGACAACCCAAGTTACCTCCAAGATCCTCAGCCTTTCAAATGTTCGCTAACCGCAACATTCCGAGCCTCCCTGAAGTAACAAGATGCGCCCAATACGGTCTAATGCGAAGAATTAAAAACTCGGATAATTCAATTGTCCAAGCTATTCATCGGTCCAGCTTTAGGTCTTCTAGACTCTAGAGTCCAGGGGTGGGCATTCGGTCGCCCTCGAGGCCATTTCTGATTAATATTACAGACCCGACTTCACTTTATGTAATTATTCAAAATCATTCCTTCCATTATAAATTTTTTTATTTAAATAAGATTTATTGCATCGTTATTACTTATTGAACATAACTGTTATGAAAAAAACACGAAAGCACAGAGAAATGATTTGGAATTAAAAGCAAGGCGCAATGAAGCTGACTTTTGGAAGTTAGTTTCAAAACAACTTCAAAATATGTATCAAGAAAATTGCATTAATGCTAAATGCATATTTCGCATCAACATATTTGTGCCAATCAACATTTTCAAGCATGATGACTGTGTAGTGTGTACGTCTCTCAGCTGTGACGAATTACGCGCCAAATTATAAATTACTGTCTGATCAGACGCAACCTCGATGTTTGAATTTGTCAAAATGAATAAATATATAATTGTTAATTTGGAATTTAAGCAAAAAACCTATCTTATTCTTCATATTTTTGCTTTACCTCAACCGATGCCCTTTTATTCGGTAAATTTCTAAATTGAAAGTCGCTCTCGACACTGAAAAGTGTGTGCACACCACTTTTCTCTAGACGATGGACCTCTCGCTATGAAAATGTGTTGTCTATAAGCTCCACTTAACTCCCCCAGATTAGTCATCCCATTTCGTGTACTTTATATTTTTATGAAACTGCTATTACTATTTTTTGTATTATTTCTCGTCTCCTTACGCGTATCATTGTTATTTCTTTATTACTGTAGTCCTTTTTGTTTTTGGTTTTAAAGTTAGTGTTTAGTTGTATCGTTGATTACCTTAATCAATACTGCTGTACCCTTTTTTTTTTTTAGGTTGGGGGATTTGTCTCCTGCTAATAAACAGCAGCATTATTGTCATTATCATCATTTTTGTAGTCTTGTCTTAGCAGGTTTTTATTATTATTATTACTACTTGTTTCAGTACGCGTCATATTTTTTTCCCTCTCTTTTAGTCATAACTTTTTGTTTGTTTACAATTTATTATTATTTTGATTTCTCTTATCGTTTATTACCTTCAACTATATTGTACTAAGTTATGGGATTTATATCCTGCCAATAAGCTTATTTTATTTACATACACACACCACACACATATATATATATATATATATACACACACACACACATCTGAGGACGGTCGTCCATCCAACAACTGAGCATACCAAAACACCTCTGATCTTAACGCTAAGCAGCGTTGCGAAACAGCCCAAAAATAAACGTTCGAAGCGTGTCTATCAGGGGCTCACAAACTTTTTTTTTTGTACCATTTGCAGCCAAACCAAAAATTTATCGTACTACAACCCTCAAAAATTTTCACGGCAGACCTATATACATTGCCATTATTTTTAGTTCGTCAAGCTACAAAGTCTAAATTTTTCTCCCATTTTTACTTTACTGTTGAGAGAGATTTTAATTTTTTATATATGTGCGTCCCACTAAACAGTAACTCACGTATCAATTTGTAAATCACCGTACGTATACTAAAGAAAAATTAAGTTAATGAGTGACTTAACAAATTTCCATACGAAAGTTTTAATTTTAAAGAATGGGAACATTTTTATCGTCAAAACTGTCAACTTTTGTTTAAAATTCCATAATTAATCTTGATTACATTAAGGTATATACAGTATATTCCGATAGCTATTAGGTTTCCTTCGCGGTCCCTCTAAAGTCCAGTGATGCACAAACCCTGGCCCGCGGGCCAAATGTGGCCCCCACGGGTCTTTTCAATTCACATTTTTCACGTGAAAAGGGTAGCTACCCAAAGAAAAATCTGAAATATTACCCCTGGTTATAAAAATGCATATTTATAAAAAATAGAATATCTATATATCTGGCCCTTACATATAAAACAGATGGTTGGTTTGGCCCTCACATCAAAAAAGTTTGTGCACCACTGCGTCTAAACAAACAATATTTAGTCATTTAACCGTTAAGTTACGTCCGACTCTTTACATACGTAAGTACACACGTAGGAATCTAGAGACAGTAATAGAAAATAATGCTTTAAATTAACTATTAACCCCCCCACACACATACACATTCTAATCTTTTAACTTAATTAGAAAATATACATTTTTTATTGTGTTTAACTTCCTTCGCAACATTTAAGGTCATATGACGGGAGGGGACCTACAGCTTTAACGTGGGATCCAAACCACGGGTCACTACATAATTGCAGAATAAAATGCGTATCTTTAATTGTAAAAATATAATAATTACCAATGAATACAAATTACAAAAGCTTTACAAATATAAATGATACAGTTGCTGATAAAGGTTCACTTACAAAATTTGTAAAATGCATAAAAAATACTAATGAGGGATTTTTAAAAACTTTTGGTTACAATTACAAAAAATATGTAAACGAAAACAAAATATTACAAATTATTAACTTTATGTTTTAGAAATTTTATTTTTAGGTGAACTTTTTTCCGAAAATGTACCTTTGCAATAAGCAATAAGGTATTTTTACAAAGGAATACAAAGGACACGAAACAGCAAGAGACCAGCTGGTCCCTACGAGGCTGTGTTTAAGGAAGGAAAGTTAAAAGAAGTAAAGAAATTTAAAGCTAAAGTAAAAATGTTAAAATACAGAGGAGGGAATTCAAGTGAAAATTCTACAATATTTCTACGCGCTAACAAATGCTTCCAACTGCGGGTTTAAGGCGGCAAGATAAGCATCTAGTTTCTTCTTAAAGTATTCGATCGAATTACTTTCAACTGCGCTGGCTGACAATCCATTCTACAAATTAACGATTGAAGAAAAAAATGTTTAGCTTTATTAGAATTAAAATGTTTACCCACTAATTTGAGACCATTACCACGAGTTCTATCTGCATTCCTGAAAGCGAAGTATTTTTTCGCGTCGACATTATCAGAACCTTTACTCATTTTAAACACCTGGATTAAATCTCGAATTCGCCTTTTCACGAGCGAGAATAAATTGAATGTTTCGAAACGGGCATCGATTTGTTGTACCTGGTATTCCATACATTAAAACCAAGCTCACCCTCTCGTATATTGTTAATTCCACAGCCATCCCCTACCTAAAAAAAAATATATATATATACTGTATTATTATAGTCAACAATGAAAATTCCTATGATGCGGGACTTTTGCGCCACCCTATATAGCTCATAGATGCGTTTACTTTTTCTAAAAAGGTTTTTACTTCGCCTTTTCAATCGTTTTTAAGTATTTTCATAGGACAAATTATATGGTTCTTTAAATTTAAAATACGCGTTCCTTTTTAACATTATGCTACTTTTAATTTCGGCATTCCACCATTTAGGTTTAACAGACTTCGCCAGTCTCTTTTTACGTATTGGCATATTACTCTATTCTAAACGTTTAAAATAATTACAAAAAAGTCAATGTGCCATTAATTATGGGTCGAAAATTGACGGGGACGAAAATGCTTTTAAGATAGTTCACTTCGATCTCGAGTCAGTGAAAATAAATTAGTATTCGACTTAAAAAGAATAAGATGCCGGTTAATGGTGACAACGACAGTTGAGAGAGTAATGTTTAATAAAAGTTTTAAATCTAGTGATAAAATTAGAGCTCTCCTAATTCTTCATTAATACTCGAGTATTCACGAGAGTACTCTCAGAATTACTCGTGGGCTTTTTTTTTTTTCGAGATGACGACACCGTGGAATTTTCGCAACCACGAATTTCACGACAACAAATCTTTGTAACGCTGAAAAATTCAACGGGTTTTGGGGGGATGAATTTGCTCGCGATCAATGCGTCCGCGGTGAAATTTCGCGCACCAGAGAATACGTTACTATCGCTAACGGTCCTCGAATGTATATAGAATAAATCATGCTGGACTAACTCGCGGAGCAGAATCAAATTTTTCAAACGCGAGTTATTCGTATATAAGTCTAACTTAGCCATTATTTCATATATTCTTCCGCCTTCAGATTATATGATGGGTAGAAAGTAGCGAGTCACAATATATTGTATACGGAGACCTACGAATAGCAAAGAAGCTGGAAAGGAGATTTTTCATAGAAATCCCAGTTCCATGCGGGTTTTGCGCAGATTCTGGACACGCAATTATTCTTCCGAAACGGATTTAGTTTTTGGATAAGGAAAGGTAAAAAAAAGATTATATTGTATGGAACGTTTAAGTACTATCCAACTTGGCAGTTCATTATACGAATGGTTACAAAATCCCATGCAACAATTTAACCGAGATTACTCGAACAACGTTTATTCCTTAAAAAATACAATTACCAACTACTTCTCAGCACTAACACTAAGGCTTAACGATGTAATAATTCCTACTAATACAAAAAAAAAAAGCATTAAAACGAGTAATAACAGCCTGCCGAAAGCGTATCTATATACAAAAAGTAAACGCGCAAATTTGTAATGAAAGGACGTCGACGGGCGTCTGAAAGACCAGTCAATGCAATCGATGAACTGCAGAAAGGAGTCATTTAGGGCTTCGGTCAAATTTTAAAAATTAAATGCTCTCCAATCGGTTCCACACAACTAGGGACGAAATTCAGAGGCGTAAAATGGGTTCAAAAGAACGTCAATATGGATGCTAAAACTAATTACGAAAATTAAGTGCGATGCAAATTGGTATCCGTAACGACTGAAAATCGTTTTCACACTGACGACGGCCGGGTTGCTTGGAACAAAAAATAATTATACTCCTCCTTAATAGATAAGAGCGTAGAAACGTATGATGGATGTTATATTATATATATGAACAGAAGTAGTAACACACAAATATAAATTTTATTTAATAGCGGTAGACGTTTCCGAAATCCCTATTTCAATCTTGTGTGGTTAATACCCGTCTAAAAATGTTACGATTAAAATTACAATTAAACAACAGTTAAAAATTAAAAGTATTTACAAATACAAAAGTTACATAATTTATGATAGGATTTTGTTTCATAAGAAGTCCAATACCGAAGATGATTTGTTTTTTAATTTGAACTCTTTCTTCCAGTTTTATATTTGACGAAATCTGCCCTCGTCCCAGCCTTTCACCAATACATCCTCACCATAGTCGATTCTAAAATGCAAAGGAGCCCTCCAAGGGCATCTCAAATTCTGTTGTTGTTTCTCTTTCACATCTCAAGCGGAGGGTTTGCGAATACAGGTGTGTTTCTTATAGAACATATCAAAACCAGATTTTTCATCTATCAGAAACCATTCGGAACAATATTTTCATCCTGTTATTTTAGACAATTTCAAAATTTTAACATCCTCACCTCGTACTAACGGTCTTATAATTTTGGAATCCCTCTACATACACCTACTCAAACCCTCACTCACTCAATGAACATTCTTCCCTCACTCACTCAATGAACATTCTTCCCTCACTCACTCAATGAACATTCTTCCCTCACTCACTCAATGAACATTCTTCCCTCACTCAACTTACGCAGCATTACCAACCAAGTTTTTCGTCTTTCCTTTCCCGTTCTTTGTTCCTTATTTATAGCTTAATATGGAGGCCCTCAAGTTGGTGACAGCGATGATTTTGTATTTATAAATACTCTTCATTTTTAAATATACTTTTTAATAACTACTTTTCGTCATAACTTTCATCATGGTTAATATCCATTAAATGTTTATTCATGCGGTGGTTCTTTACAACTGACGACAAAAACGCAACTGCCCGCTATCGTTGCGAATATGATAAGAATTCCAATACAAGTTTTCACAAACCAACGTTACAAATACGATACTGACAAGAAACGCAATATATTAACTTACAAAAAAAAAAAAAAAAAAAAGAAAAAAAAAAGGGCCATCTAGGTATTGCGAAAGAGAAAACCCTTCAATAGTGTTAAATAATACGAGCAATATTCATCGACATTGGCATTATGACGTCACACTTCCGATAATTTACCAAAAGTGTTCCACCTTAAAAATAAAAATTGGCTTCCCGTTACGAGCTACCAATTATGCCATTCAAAAACCTGCCAAACGCTTCCAGATTCTGCGCTGAATATATTATAGAATTTAACATTAACAATAAGAAGTAAGTACAACGATATATAATTACAGAAAAAAGGTAGTAGAAAGTGTTGAATTTATAGCGTGATTAACTTTTTCATACATTTCATAACTGTACATAGCTCTGATATCCGATAAACTCCAGGTACGCACCGAGTCCAGAGCAGACAAAGGACATTAATGAGGGAAAAACTGCGATAATGAAGTATTGTATAAGTATGTTCCAAGGCGGTTTTGAATAATTTTATGATGTTTACTGTTCATACTAATGTTTTTCTGCGGATGCAGATACGGATCTTTAATTTCAATATCCGCGGATGCGGATATTTAGTTAATCTATCAACATACTATAGACTTACGAATATACATTATGACAATTTTTCAAATTTCGTGATATTACTATTATGGCAGGCAATGCATAAGAATTAAAATTAATATTAATGTTTTCATTATGATAAAAATAATATATATATATATATATATATATATATATATATATATATATATATATATATCCTGGTCTTATCTACTTTACAAAGCTAATTGAGGAGGGAGTTGGATCTTATTTTGGCATGTAAGGCCCGTCCAATAATTTGAGGTTGCGGTCCATTTCGTGCCGAATCAGATCACTGTACCGTACCTCCTTCATTTAATCTCCGAAAGTAAAATGCCAAAATGTCAACGTGAAACGGTTTCGGCGAAAGCAAAAGGTTGTACGTATGTATCCATTATACGAGGGTCTCCAACGTTAAATAAATATAGAATAAATCACATACGTTCAATAAAACTATATTAGGTTTAATGTCAACTTTAAATAATATAAGTCCTATTCCGAATGTCGGATAAAAATTTTTAATTTTGCTCAAAAGACCTTTCGGCATTCGTTACGAAGAGTTTTCAAAGATGGGAACGGAGTTTAATAAATATCATTTAAGAGGAAGAATCAATCAATTCGGGAAAAATTCTTAAATCGCCAAATTCCTCATTTCATTCGCGTATATACTGAAGCGATATATCTCGAAAACTTATTTGGGTAAACAGTTTACGCATCGGCGGTAGCGAAAAGGTAACGCACGCGCGGATAAACCGATTATTATTTTTTTACGAGAGAAACGAATATTTCTCCCCTATTTTCTAAACAATGCACGCACCATCAAACTGTACCCGTAAATGAGCGAATAAGTACAATAATATATATATACATTTACGAGAAAAAGGTTCCCCTCGAAACGAAAGATTTCAAAAGAGCGTAAAAAAAAATCCTAATTTGTAAAATGTATTTCTTTGGATATTTTTAGTCTTTTTGGTAAAAGTAATAAAATTTCGAAAGCAAAACCTAAAATCATTTCCGATTAGCAATTTCTTTTTTCTTTATTTCACGTTTCTAGGCGAAGTTTTTTTTTTTTTTAACTGTTTAGTTAGTAATGGCCGTAAATTGGTGCTTCTTCATTGTTGTCTGCGGTCGCGAAAAGGGTTTTTTGTAAATTCCGAAATAATCTCCCAAAATTGAACAATAACTCTTTCGAGCACAAAAAAGGGAAACTAACTACGAGGGGAAAAACAACTTGAATCAAAGCCAAGCTTCACATACATTTCTCCTCTAGCGAAGGGAAACGCCCTCAATCCCATTATATTTATATTAGTGGTGGACCGGATGTCAGTTTTTCAACATTTGCGGATGCGGATATGTAGTTAATCTATCAATATAATATAGAATTATGAATATATGACAATTTTTTAAATTTCGTGGTATTACTATTATGCAGGCAATGCATGAGAATTAAAATCAATATTAATGTTTTCATTATGATAAAAATAATAACTTTCTCAAGAGTTTCAGCCACAGAAAATTCAATGAAACAAATTTCGTTAAATTTTCTGTTACCAGGTATTTATATTTTGAGGTTTATATATTTGTTCATTAATAACTTTACATGAAATGTGCATGACTGGGCCTTATAAGCTACTTTAATTGTAAATTGCATAATTTATTAAAGGTAATATCCGCATAACATCCGCAGTCAGAAGTGCGGATGCGGATATCCGTCCACCATATATATATATATATATATATATATATATATATATATATATATATATATATACACACACGTTTCGCGACTTCATGCTTTCTTATATTATTGTTTGCGATGACGCAAAGTTGTGTGTGTGTGTGTTTGCTTATCTACATACAGTAATCTATAAAATCTCAAACGGAAACTCGGTGTCCTCATTCTGAGAAATTTATTTCTATTGTAATAAATAAATCCCAACAGTACTTTTTTTACGTTCCGCGCAAATCTCAATCTCGATGTTCGTAGTTTTCTACAAAGGGAAAAATCAGTGACAATTTAAAGCTCGCTTAGTGGGGGGGGGGGCGGTTGCTAGCAGGGCTGTGGAGCTGGAGCTGGAGCCGGAGCCAGGAGCTGGAGCTTGAAGCAATTTTGGTGAGTGGAGCTGGAGTTGGAGCTGGAGCCAGTTATTTTTGGGAAGCTGGAGCTGGAGCTGGAGCTGATAAAAAATGTGTCAGCTCCGGCTCCAGCCCAATACAGAGTTCATATTTAATACAAACTTTTTTGGATGCACTCGCCATAGAGTTAATTATTTTGCCATTAATGTGAGATATATAGATGACAACAATAAAAAGGTGACTCGGACACTGGCAGTAAGGAATACACATGCACATCACACCAGTGAATATCTTTCTAAGTTAGTCGAAACTGTCTTACAAGATTTTAAAATAAAAAAAAAACAAGTTCTATGTATTGTCACTGACAATGCTTCGAATATGCTAAGCACTATTGAAAAACTAAATAGAGGGACAGTTACTAAGGAAATAATGGAAAATGAAGATGACATTTCTGAAATTGATTCTGCAAATGAAATGATAGTGACAGAACAAGATGATGAAGTTCTAGATGATATTGCTGAAGAAGCCACTATGCTATCTCATATTCAACACATGCGCTGTGTTGTGCATACATTGCAGTTAGCGATAAGGGATGGATTAAAAGAACGACATGTAGCAACTATGATCAGCAAGTTCAGACAGGTAGCCACTGCAGCCAGAACACCAAAAATAGACTCCATTGTGAAGAAACATTCAGGTATGGGAGCTATTTTAGATCAAGATACTCGGTGGGGCAGCACCTATTTGATGATTAAGCGTTTGCTTGATCTGAAACCACATCTTGAAGACCTGGCAAATCAAAATGTCTCATTAAGTGAAAATGAATGGATGCAATTGACCCAATTAGAAGTTTTGCTTCGTTACCCTTTTGCTGTCACTAAAAAGTTTCAAACAGAAGAATTAACTTCTGGTGAATTCTTGTTGGCATGGAAAGAATTAATATTTCGTCTCAATCAAACAGGAGGACTACTTGCTGAGGGAATTGTTTCTTCGATGAAGAAAAGAGAGGTATTACATTAGAAAATGCAATTGTATTAGCTGCTGTTTACATAGACCCAATGGACAGAGTTCTATTAAATGAAGATCAAAAAGCTAAAGGAAAAGAGGCCCTCTATGACATTGCATTGCGCATGGAAAAGCTGGTATCTGAAAAACCAGACGCCCAGAATGAAGAAGATAGCAGCATTACCAACCAATCATCCTCTTCAAATGATGAGGAAGATTTCACAAAATATTTGGACAGAATAGATAGATCAATGCAAAACGTCTCAAAGTAGAATTAAAGAATCCTCCACAGATGAAAATAACCAAATTCAAGCAAGAATTCTATTCTGAATTAAAGGAAGTAGAAAAATACAACCGCTCCTCTAAACTGACAGTTGACGATGTCATACCCTTATATCCAAAGATTATAAGGAATGTAGCTAGTATTGTATCAGCTCTACCACCCACACAAGTCAGTGTAGAACGCCTCTTTTCAGCACTGAGAATAGTGAAATCTGATTTAAGAGCATCAATGAAGGATGACTTAGCAGAAGCCATTTTATTTCTGAGGACAGGCATGTAATGAAGATGTATAAAAAGTAATAAAAATTATTTTAATTTTTTTAAAAGGCTACATTTTCCAAATAAACATTCTATAATACAAACGAATAAGGTTTTTTTTCTTTTTGTAAAACATTTTTTTTTGTCATGAAAGGTGTAGGTAATATTATTATTAATAAATGATAAAAAAACACAAAGGCATAGCTATAGTCATTAGAATTTAGATTAATAGCTGCAACAGGTTTTGGTCTAAATTTTAAAAAGTAGCCTGATGAATCATGTGATGGTGATGAAATGTTTTGTGTGGCTGCCTGCTATGGCCTATGAGTAGCAAGGTACAATTTCAAGAGATTTATCAATCATTAATATATGGTGAGAGGAGCTGGAGCTGGAGCCGGAGCCGGAGCCGGAGTTGGAGCCAGAAATTTGAAAATGCTGTAGCCGGAGCCGGAGCAGGAGCTTAAGATTTTGGTGCCAGCTCCACAGCCCTGGTTGCTAGTATCAAGTAAAAATTAGCAGCGATTTGTTTGAGGTATCGTGCGTTTTGATCTAGGGTCGCTGATGTACATCTTGCTTTTATCCCGTCCGCATAAGACAAGTTGTACTTACGGTCAGCAACTATCCAACGAACTACTACTACTAGGAGTGGCTTCTCGCAAGCACCGTGCTTACCTCGTCAAGTTTTGAAAAATTAAGTGAAAAATGCTGAATACGTCCCTATCAGAGAAAAATAGTTTAAAAAAGTTATCTATTAAGAGAATTAAAAATTTACAATTTAATAAAAGAAATTTAAATGACAATATTTTTATCATCATCAACGTAGTTAATGTAATGTTTCTTCAATTAATAAAAATAAAATCATTTGCGAAACTGTTAAACTACTTTCAAAAACTAATTATTTTTTACGATACACACACACACACACACACACACACACACACACACACTCAGAATGGTCCCCTGAGAAACTTATGTTAAACACAGACCGTGCATGGAACAAGGAACTCTTCTGGGAAATTACATTCACTATAGTTCAAATAAGTAATGATAAATGACAAATACTATAGTTTTTCCTTTTTCATGATGGAAATCCCAACGTGGGCACCGGGTTACTCTTTGGGCTTTCCATCATGAAAAAGAAAAAACTATAGTATTTGTCATTTATCATTACTTATTCGAACTATAGTGGATGTAAATTCCCAGAAGAGTTCCTTGTTCCATGCAGTGTGCGTTTAACATATATATACACTCAGTTTCTAAACTGTTAATATCGTGTCTGTGGCCAACTAAAATACCCTTTGTAAATAGTTTCTTTATCAGTTAAACGAGACAAAAGATAAGACATAAAATAAAGACATGAAAAACACTTGGACAACCATAAACAGACTTTTCAGAAACTAAGTTAAGAAAAATTCAATACAGAAGCTAAATTGTTGGTAATAGAAAAATTACTGATAATACTTCTATTCCAGAGACACTTAAATAAATAACTATTTTACTTCAGTAGCTGATAAACTTCGCTCACAGTTACTAAATAATAATCACTCACCATTCGCATATATGCTACTCAGCCCCACTAAATTCATTTTCTTTTATTCTTGCTACCTTTACCGAGGTCCGGAATATTATTGATAATTTTAAAAAAATACAAAAAATAACATTCGTAACATTTCTGTACCTATGTCGTACCTATACCAATATCAATCAAAGTATTTTCGAAGGAATATTTCCATCAAAACTATTGGCAATTCCCATTAATTGGTTGTACAATACCCGCCCCTTTTTACGGGCCGGTGTGTTCATTATCTATGTTCAGCAAAGTTTTTGAATTGTAAAAAGTAGAATGCAACGATATTTAGAATCCTATAATAAAGATACTTCAACGGAAATGGTTATTTTAAATCTTATGAAAAATGCGAATATAGCTAAAGAGAACAAAGAAATAATGATATTAATAGAGTAAGGCGTTTGATGTAATAGACCATAATATTCTATTCACAAATTATGCTGTTACGGCTTTAGAGGAACAATCAGTGATTGAAGTTATTTGTCCAACAGATATTATTTTGCATCAGTAAATAAGGTCTGCTCGGCTAAAATGCTTATCAAACATGGTGTACCACAGGGGTCAGTTTCGGGTCCACTGTTATTTTTATTATATAGTATATAAACTACCTTCTACGATCATCTGATATACTTAACTTCATAATGTTTGCAGATGATACAAGCGCGTCTTTTTCTCGCAAAGATGTTAATTCAGCTAAGAATATATTTAAATCAGAATTAATGTAATTAAATGGTTGACCACCAATAAAAACTCTTCCTAAATACCATTAAAACAAAGTTCATGATTTTTACTAATAAACGAAATGCGTATCTTGATGAACTAAATGTTGATGAAACTGCTGTAAAGTAGTGTACGGTAACAAAATTTCTTGGTGATAAGAATTTGCAATGAAGTAATCATGTAAATTACATCTCAAAAGAAGATTTCAAGGAGCATTGCTATAATGTTTAAACTTAGAAATGTAGTTCCTAAATAGGCTTTATTAACTCTGTATCATACTCTTGTTCTTCCTTGTATAACGTACTGCTCCGCTAACAATGCTTTAAAGAGTATCTTTGTCGTCCGAAAACGAACAAGTAGATCTGATGCCGATTTCCTTGATCACTCTAGTGCATTATTTAAAAGAGCTAAAACTACTAAAGCTTAAAGATGTAATCAAACAGGCACATTTGATTTTTATTTACGAGTGAAGAACAAAATCATTAACTCACAATGGGTAAGTAAATATTTTGCGAGTCATCAAGAAATCCACTCGTATCAGACCAGACATACTGTAGATCAAAGCGGGTCAATCCTCAATTTAGATTGTATTTACTTCAAAAATGACCCATTTTCATTGGAGTGAAACTATGGAATGATTTAAATAATGATATAAAAAAATATTGTGAATGTAAATTCGTTTAAAATGAAGTTCAAATCTCGATTACTAATGGAATACTTATAAAAATCTTGGGATTAAATGTACATTACACGTTTATGGTTCATCTCTCGTGTCTAATATTTCTTTCTTTGTATAGTATTGATATCATACCTTCAATAATGACTTTGCATGTTTCGTATCTATAATAATAACTTACGATTAATATATACTTTAATTAATAATTCTTATTCATGATTTATATATTAAATAATAATAATAACTACGTTTTATTTTTAATTAAGAGCCCAGGAAACCCTAACGCTTAAGGGCCAAATTAAATAAATAGTCTAAATTCACAATTATTTATGTTAAAAACAAAAACAAAAATTGTAAAATTGTATTTATTTTATCAGTAAAGGTTATTAAATTCAAAAAAGATCATGTTGTAGACAATATTCCAACTAAAAATCCATGAATGGTCAGTGACGTCAGGAAGGGACAAACGCAAGCAAACATGGAGAGAACAAAAAAGGAAATTATTTGGAAAATAAGTGGAACGTGAATTTAAATTAAATATGTAATACGTTCTCGCTGGCTCATAATTATTATTTTCTGTTCAGTCTTTTGTATTAGATTACATAATATACTAAGAACATTAACTGACTAGAAATAGGTACGTTTTGCTACAGCATTTTGAAATTTACTTCTGTAGTACCAACAGATTATATTTTGTTTAGGGTTGTAGGGGGGGGGAAATTATCGGGATTACGTTATTTGATCGACTCTACGTTCTCTCGACGAGTATATTGAGAGTTAGATTGAGGTGGCCCGATTGGACCCGCCGACCCAGTTGTCCCCGGTGTGTGTGTGTGTGTGTGTGTGTGTGTGTGTGTGTGTGTGTGTGTGTGTGTGTGTTTTAGAAAAACAAAACCCACGCAACTGGGTCACTAATAAAATTAATTCTTGCACAGCACTCAATACTGAAATACGAAATATGGATCAATAAAAGATTCCACTTTTCACACAACTTGACTGAGATATTACAAACATTAATTATTTGAGCATTTTATTTTCAAGTAAAACCCAACTGTCCAATGAAAATATAACTCGTGGTAAATGGTTATTTTTGTAATAAGTTCTCAGTTATTTAGCTCTATTCTTATACTATTTTAGCCATTGAAAATAAGAAAAAGCCCGATAAAACCCAGGTGGGTTGGTTTTTTCAATAAAACCCGGTTTTTGCCAACCCTACTTAGTTATTTAGCTCTATTCTTATACTATTTTAGCCATTGAAAATAAGAAAAAGCCCGATAAAACCCAGGTGGGTTGGTTTTTTCAATAAAACCCGGTTTTTGCCAACCCTACTTAGTTATTTAGCTCTATTCTTATACTATTTTAGCCATTGAAAATAAGAAAAAGCCCGATAAAACCCAGGTGGGTTGGTTTTTTCAATAAAACCCGGTTTTTGCCAACCCTACTCAGTTATTTAGCTCTATTCTTATATTATTTTAGCCATTGAAAATAAGAAAAAGCCCGATAAAACCCAGGTGGGTGGTTGTTTTCAATAAAACCCAGTTTTTGCCAACCCTAGTTAGATTAGTTCGGATGAAGTTAATTTTTTAGTGTTGATGTTGGGATCTCGACGATACGACTACTACAGAACCGTAATTATAAATGTGTTGAATATTACAAATTAAACACTTAAGCCGACATTTATAGGCTGTACGTAACCCGCATTTGCCTAGTAGTCCTGAAATAACAATGTCAACAAAATTTTAGTGACAGATCAAGGCTAAATTCTACCTAGATTCTAAGTAAAAATACGGAGTAGACCTAGCCAAGACCTTGGCGAAACTTCGAACCTAATTTAGTTAAGATAACTCCGTTCACATTGAGTAGACTCGAAACGAATAAGAGTTCGCTGTATCAAGGTTAATGCAAGATACGCCCTATTACGTGTACAGTATTTATAATGGAACTCAAAAGATAAAAACTGAAGGTTCATCAAAAACTTATAATCGCATCCTAGTTATTTTATTAAATTACAATTAATTAATATCGCAATTAGATCATCATATTTAACGCGTTACTGATTATTTAATTATTATTTATATAATTATAATTGTACGTTTATAACAGAGTGAAAACTACATACAAAAAAAAAAATAATAGTTTTGCAACCCCAACGCTAGGTGGCGTTGTGAGCATAATGACATTTGCGAGCTAAAACCCTCCATCACAAAAGTTAATAGAAAGCAGGCGGAGTCGCGTTTCTTTCGTACGTTAATCTACTCTTATATCGGTGAACATTGATGATACGTTCGAAAAAATGGCAGTTACACGTATCTACTTTAAGGCAACCTCCACATAAAAGCAGTGAATAAGCTAATTACGAGTGTTTACTTAAAGATAAAATGAATTCTAGAAAATCTAAACTAAATTTGAATTTGGAGATGCGACGTTAAAAAGCTGAATAAAAACTAACTACAACTGCACTTTCTGGATAGACTCACTCTCGTCTAAAGCTTTCAACAAATTTAGAAGTGTTTACACTACAATTTCACGTTTCTGACGGTAGACTCTTTTTAAACTTTCAATAAAAAGTTTTTTCTAAATATTTAAGTTACCGAGAACTGAGCAAATAATTATACTAACATTTTTACTCAGTTTATTCCTTAATTAAACTACATACATACATACATACATACATACATACATATATATATACATACGACCTAAAATCCATGTAATATACCCCAAATGGACAGGAAATTCAGAGAAATTCTAGAGCAAAAGATTTTGGGGTTGTAATGACTGATGATGCGAAATTTGAAACGCAAAATAAGATAGCAGTAAACAGAGCAAAGAGAATAACGGGGCAGATATTAAGAACCTTTAAACGAAGGGATAGGAATGCAATGATTCCTATACTGAAAACACTGATCATACCCAAATTGGAATACTGCTCGGTCCTAACATTCCCATATAAAAAAGAAGACATTAGACAGCTGGAAGGGATTCAGAGAAACTTCACAGCCAAGATCAAGGGGTGCGAAGAACTAAATTACTGGGAAAGGTTACGCGAACTAGACCTATATTCACTGGAAAGGAGAGAGAGATACACCATTATTTACACTTGGAAATAATGGAGAAACTAGTCCCTAATCTTACTCTTGTGTATATACACACACATACTGTATATATATATATATATATATATAATAAATTAAATATGGACATTTTTTTTCAATGGTGCCTACTTGCGCCTGAATTGACGACTGCCTACAATTATTTATTTCTGTTGCAAGAGACAAAGGATTTCCGTGCATAGAAAAACTGCTTTACCGGAAGATTCACGAAAAGTGCAGTCAACATTATACAATTATGTCGTTTGACTAATTGCTCTATCAAAATTCTCTTTTACGCGCAATTATTTTTTTTCCTTTGGCACAATAACTACATATACAGTTATAGAAATACGATATATACATATCTGTACGTCTCGCATACACCGAAGTACACAAACGCATTCTAAAGTATCAACGGACCAGAGAGGTTCGCTTTGTCTCAATCTCGTTCAACCAATTCAGGGTAACACCTATAAAATAGAAAGGCCCCAATTAAGTTACGCCTCAACGCTATCACACACAACTATATATATATATATATATATATATAATATTATATATATATATATATTATATATATAAGCAAAGTTTGTAAATTAGCGACAATCTTTATTGAAGCTATAAATTAGTCATAACGTTTTTAAAATGAGAAATACAAAAAGTAATTCAACACAGATTTTAGTAAAGGATTATATATATATATATATATATATATATATATAATATATTATATATATATATTATATATACACACACACACACTAGAATGCCCGCTGCGACTTGCGCAGCAAAAGCCCCCCAACAAAACATATCCTACGGGAGGCACTCGTTTTCCTTTAGTGTGTACTAAATTTGGTTGCGGGGGGCTTAGCCGTTTAAGCGTGTATAAACGAACGGAAAGACAGACAGATAGACAATCATCATCATTCACTATATATATATATATAAATTTAAAGGTTAGTTAATTAATGTATAGTTCATAATCAACTGCTCTCGTTAAAGAATGTCAACAGGTGAAATTTATATATATATATATATATATATATATATATATATATATATTATAATATCACACACACACGAACATAAAAACCAGAGGGAGACAAATATTATAATAATAATGAACCCGCCCCTTATTACGACACAATCTGTATCGTAAATAAAAAATTTAGGCGGCTCGATAACCTCTAAATAATTCAGTGAAAAGCAACTGATATCTATATATATATATATATATATGTATAAAAAAGAAGGTTATTTTGTAGAAATGGAGAGAGCGGAAACACTTCCACACAGCACCGAAGTAAACGTTCAACTACTTCGCAGCTTCGGCTGCTTCGCTTTAAAAGTAAAATCAAACGGTCTTCGTTCGGGCCACCCACCACTACCAACCACCACCACCATCACCGACCGACCGCTCTCAAAATCAAACCATATCGAAAGATTCGTGTCTAGATAAAGAAACGCGCGCGATCCACCTATATTGTACCTTTAATTGCCCTTCCATTTGGCGGACAATTATGTCAACAAATTTTTCGCAATCTGTTTACAATTTGACATCATTATACCGGTTAGGGACGGATGATGGGGGGAGGGTGAAGATGAAGTTGGGGGGCGTGGAGGCAGGGTGGTTTTGGGAGCGAATAAAATTCATGCGCGTAGAAGATTTTTATTATTATCGCATCAAATTAGAAGTAGGCGTTTTAATCACGAGGGAGGGGGGGGGGGGGGGGGGGGGGGGGGGGGGGGGGGGGAATTCATAGAACTCGAGTGGCCATCATTACGGCATACAAACAATATTTCCCACCCAAATGCAGTAACAACCCCCCCCCCCCCCCCCCCCCCCCAAATTTTCGTATATACAGACGTGATATATAATTCGAAGTTGGATGTAAACTAGTATACGATATATCGAAGTATTATTTTACTCGTACAAAACATTATACAGGGTGTCCCATAAGTCTGATCTCGTAAGACAATTTATTTTTAACAAAATTTACGAAAGTAATACATTGGAATTAAAACAAATATTCCTGAGAAGCGTAACTCGCTTCCGTATTAGCCATTGCGTATTATTCTACCCGCAACCAAAAAATAAAAAAGTCCCAAAACGGGGCATCAATTTAAAAATTTGTTTTCGTTCTGATGTATTAATTTTGTAAATTTAAAATTAATTTTCCTACGAGACCGGACTTAGGGGACACCCAGTAAAATAATACTTTATAAGTAGCCTGGCAAAAGGGGAATGCGAGTGATGAAGTCCCAAAAGATTTCATTTGCAGATACATTTATACGACATGAAATTTACACATTTGTTACTTTTCCCGAGAGGATTTGATGAAATTATAATGACCACGTTTTATTTTGCATTTTCAATTAAATCTACAAAATTCTAAATTACATTAAATAATGTTTAAAAATACATTTTCCTCCACTCATACTCCCGAATATTAATTAATTAATTTATTATATTATACTACAGGGTGTTAAAAAACACGCAATCCATTTGGAGAATGCGTATATCACTAACTTAACCCTTTTCTTTCCGTCTCCGGTTGCGTTTCATTTTGAACACCCTGTATGATATATAAATTCAGGGGTGCTCAGACTTCGGAGACCTTAGGGCAAAATTTGCTAACTATTATCTTTGGCGGGCACAAACACCAAAATTTTCCCCTAATTTATGAACTAAAAATAATGATTATGATTAGCTTTAAAATGCCTTTCAACATTATATTTTTTGGCAACAGCTAGAGTAGATTGGCATATTAAGCATATACATTTAGAATTTATGTTTGAGAAAAAGTAAATATCTTCCATTCACTTTGAAATTATACGTCCTTATAGTCTTATCACTGGTTCGTGTCGCCATTATGAAGCCCTGTCAATAAAAATAAAATTAAATAATGTAATTTTTAAAAAAATATTTTGCGATCTAGCCACTAATATCAGAGGCTGAACTTTTACCACTTGAAACTTCAAAATCGGACACGCTGCCGGTCGAAATAATGCTAAACTTTTAATACTAAATGTGAAAACGTCAAATTACGTAAAAAACGACTTAAAAATAGACAAATTTCAATTCGCATCCACACAAGATGACACGAACGGGTGAACGGTCGACATGATGCTAAACTTTTAATACTAAATGTGAAAACGTCAAATTACGTAATAACGACTAAAAATAGACACATTTCATGTTCGCATCCACACACAAGGTCACGCGGACAGGTCAAACGCGGAACTAAATATCGATCCGCCCACTCATCTTTATAAAATCAATAAAAATTCGAAAAGACACGAAAGCCTAGCGAGTCGTTTCTAAATGCCTTCTGATTGGTTGTATTTTCACGAAACACCCAATCAGCCAACTCGATTCATTATATCCGTTGAAATAGAATCGTCGCTTTAAGCGACACAGAAATGGCGGAGCAAAGCAATGGTTTCAGACATGTTTTAAACATGTATGTGAGCGCTCTGCTCGCATGTAAAAATTCATTTCTAGTAATTTTTATATTGCCAGTTAAGATTTCATTTAGGCCGGCTATTCCAAAATAAACAGCGGGCACATTCAAATCCATGGCGGGCACACGTGTGCCCGCGGGCACGGGTTGTGAGCACCCCTGAATTATATATTGTTGAGTCCAAATAGGGCAGAAAGAACATCTTTGGAAGAGATTCTCATTTCAGACATAATGAAGTCAGAGGGGAGGAGGAGATGGAGGAACAGCACTGGAATCGTTCAGAGTTGAGTTGGAGGCGAAAGTTTGAGCGAAGAGCGAGAGGTTCTTAGCTAAATGCCAGAAAGAGCGAGAACAGTTAGAATTGGAGAGATTTTCACATTTTTGTCGGATGAAGGAATTTTTGTCGAGTCGAAGGACAGATTTTGCGCGATTCCGGGCAAAAATACGAGCTAAATGAGAATCAGGAGTTGGATGGCGCGGCTACCTCCTGAAAGCCTCCTCTCTGTTGCGGATAGCATTAGAACTAGTTAAATCAAGGTTTGTTTTTTTGTATTAGGAGGAGGAATATGGCTCCCTGGGGGCCATGGCACATTTGAAGGGGGCCACAGGAAAATGTTATTTTGTAAAATAGAGTTAAATCTGCATATTACCTACTGAAAATAATGCTTATGGGGGCCACAGGAAAAAATAAGGTTCCTAAGGGGGCCATAAGCCAAAACCGGTTGGGAACCACTGGGGAAAAAATAAGGTTCCTAAGGGGGCCATAAGCCAAAACCGGTTGGGAACCACTGCTCTACATAGCGGAAGACCGTCTTGAAGTTACGTTATATGCTGTCATTAATAACGGGGACGAAACTGTTCCATTAAATGGAGAATCCGTTAGGCAGGGTCTCTTTATTAGGAGGTTTTACTGTACAAATAAGCGCACGTTTATAGTTTATATATAGTTTTATGGCTATGGAACTTGTTAAAGATAGTCTCTTCTCATTCCCATTTCAGACTGTCCAAGAATGAAAATTGTAAAAAGTTCCAATATCGATTCACTTATGTCCATTCTTAATGTAGGATTTCCCACTTTGTTACATTTTTCATAGAAAATACCAGCGAGGTCCTCAATTTCGTCACGGACGTCTATTTTACTCGTTTCCCAAATCGGAATTTCCAGTTTGAGCATTTTCTCCTTCAGACTGCAAACGGGAACGGTGCCAAGTAGGTCGTAATCGTTGTAAATCAGTAAAGCTTTTTTATATTTTTTGGGTTGAGAATGAACGAAAGGATCTACCCCATTATACCTTGGAAGAGATGGGGTTTGGGGGGGGGGGGGGGGACCCTCTAACGGAGTGTGGCAGGATCTTCGTAACTGAGTTAAGATCTAAATCGGTTAATTTCATTCGTCACAGAATTTAGGTATCTTAAATCCGTTTTATACTTGGTCTCGTTCCGCACTCCGCACGTACGTATTTCAAAAACCACCACCCCTTTATCGTCAAACGCTTTTATTACATAGAACAAACCCCCTTTCAAGTTTCTTAATTTCGAATTGTGGTGATAATAGTCTTGGGTGGGTACCAGCGATGAAAGTGGTACTGGCAATGGTACCGGTATGCAATTTTTGGTTGTATCTGATTCTGGTATTCTGACATAGTAGTACTGGTAATACCAGCAACGAAGTGGTTACCGGTAAATACAAAGACCACTTTTTTTACCTAGATGTACCTCTTTTGCAGGGTGAACAACTTGACCTATAGCGAGGCATTTTTTAATACCTATTAATTTCAGTTTCATGGTCTTTTCTACGAGTCAATGCTTAAAGTAAGAGCACAAAAAAAAAAAAAAATTGCTTTGCAACAAAGTTCTAAATTTATTATATACAAACTTATTACCCTTGAAAAAGAAAATGTGACATTAATGACAGGCTTGATAAGGACTAGGCTGAGTTATAACACACTGTTTATTGTCTTCAGTCTGTACAAAGTTAATTAAGTCCATTGGATTTTTGGAACAATGTTATTGACTGAATTTCTAGATAGCTATGTTCGAGTCATTTAAGATGTAATGCACTGTAGAAAACAGTCTTTCCAAGCTGACTTGGGTTAGTGGAAAGGCAGAAACTATCTGCGGTGCACCTACAAAAGGATTTGGTCTCTTAGCTGCCCACCACAGGGGAACAGAAAAGTCCTTATTGCTTTTCACCCGAGGTTCACTGTCGTATGTAGTGCAGGCTGCGAGAAGGCTTTTCTTATAGGAATCTTGCTTAAATGTTATATTTAAGACTCGTTACAAGCCTTTTTTTCCCGTCTCTTGGCCGCAGAAGCTTCTCTAATTCTTCATCAGTGTCTTCCTCAAATTGCAGTTATGCGCTTTTCTTTTAGAGAGAGTCTTAGAAACACTTCCTTTGCGTTTTGTCTCCTCTAGTGACAACAGTAATTTGTACCGAGGATCGCAGTAGACCCCAGCGAGTAGAATACCATTTTCCATCAGTTGCTTTTGGCGATGCACCAATGTTATCTCGAAGCCTTTCAGAATCTCCCATCTTTATTTTTTCTCAAAGGCTGTGAAACTCACCAGGGCCTACGATTTTTCATAAACGGCACTGTATTTCTTTTACCTAAAACTCATTTTAAAAAACTTAATTTAAGATATTTAATTCTGGATTCTCTCTGTAATAAAACAAATTTTGCTATTAGGCCTAATCAATCACTAAAGGGTATATAATCTAGGTTGGTAATCAAGTTTCACAACAAACAAATTCGTCTATAAAGAAAAAGGAGTTTGTAAATAGAAACAAAAAGGGGAAAGAATACTATTCCTGCAGCAATACTATTTGAGCTACTGAACAATAAGAAGTTATCCATTCTCAAAGTCATTGCTAATTGTGGCGCTAAATGAGGTTGTGGCAGGTCGCGGTTTGCTGAGGTTGGCATATGGGTATTTCTATTCCGATTTTTCAATTCCAAAATCTTTAATTCAGACTGGTTTAAAAGTAAATATATAACTAATAACTAGTTGAACTTCTAATAAAAAAAAAAAGATCTTGTTACAATTAACAATACTATAAAATTCACACAAATTGGAGAATTTGCTGCCACCAAATCAAAGTGGTACCACCGAGCAATTAAAATTGGTATTGCTATCTGAAAACTAATTCGATTGGTAGTGGTAGAAATTTTCGTTTTTTCTAGTATCTGATACTGGTATCCAGTAACAGTTGAAGGCAAAACGAAAACCATAACACAAATTGTTAATTACTGCGGTTTAAATAGCTGTTATATATATATATATATATATACACACATTATAACTGCAAACACGCAGTATAATTAACGTAAAGAACGACGCTTTGTATAGGAGAATATTCCGCGCAAGACGAGAGCGAAAGAACGAAACAAATGAAAAAATGAGGTAACCACCCGGGAATCGAACCCGGGACCTTCCGATTGCCGGTCAGATATGATAACCATTACACCACGGGCCTCACTCAATCAAATGCCGTAATTCCTCTACATGCGCGCAGAAACCAATGCCCCAAAGGGGCACCTCCCGCATGCCGTAACATTATATACATTATAACTGCAAACACGCAGTATAATTAACGTAAAGAACGACGATTTGTATAGGAGAATATTCCGCGCAAGACGAGAGCGAAAGAACGAAAAAAATGAAAAAATGAGGTAACCACCGGGAATCGAACCCGGGATCTTCCGATTGCCGGTCAGATATGATAACCATTACACCACGGGCCTCACTCAATCAAATGTCGTAATTCCTCTACATGCGCGCATCGGAAGATCCCGGGTTCGATTCCCGGGTGGTTACCTCATTTTTTCATTTGTTTCGTTCTTTCGCTCTCGTCTTGCACGGAATATATATATATATATATATATATATATATATATATTATATATATATATATATGATGTTTGAAAACTTTCTGTACAAATTGTAATGGGGGATAGGCAACACCAAGACAACCCTTTTCGTCTATAAGTGTATGTCCGCTGACGTCACATTCGGCGCGAGAGGGCGCCGCTGCAATTGGCTAAAAGGTGAAGTGGGCTAGACTCGCGCTTGCCGCGGGCATTCTTAAATCGGACGTAGTACGCGTAACATGGAGCGCTTCACGACTGCTGAGATGGCTGACATGCATATGGTGTATGGGGCTGCCAATGGAACGGAAGAGCTGCTGTGAGGTTGTACCGACAGCGCTTCCCAAACAGACGTGTGCCAAACCACCAAACGTTTGCGCATTTGCATCGGCGACTGCGAGAAACTGAACATTCCATGCAAACATGCATGACACTGGTCGGGAGAGAAACGTGCGCACTCCTGACATGGAAGAAATAATCCTACGGCGATTTGAGGACAATCCAAGCGCAAGCACGCTAGGTGTTGCACGTATCCTCGGTGTGAACCACGACCTGGTCTGGAGAGTGCTGCACGAGCAGCAGTTACATCCGTTTCATCGTCAGAGAGTCCAGGCATTACAACCTCGGTATTACCCTCTTCGTGTGGAATTCGCACGCTGGTTTCTGCAGCAGACAGCGGTGCAGCCTAATTTTCCGGCTTATGTGCTGTTCTCAGATGAGGCCTGTTTCACACGTGAGGGTGTGTTTAACATGCACAATTCTCATGTGTGGGCGCACGCAAATCCACATGCTACACGGGTGCATGCTCATCAAGAACGGTTCGCCGTCAATGTTTGGGCGGGTATCGTCCATGGCAAGTTGATTGGGCCGTACCTGCTGCCTGCCCGACTCGACGGGCGGGTTTATCGGATATTTCTTGAAGAAACGTTGCCGGAACTGCTGGAAGATGTTCCCGTGGCTATTCGTAGACGAATGTGGTTTCAACACGACGGGGCCCCAGCACACTCCAGCAACGATGTGCGGGATTATCTGAACGCCACTTTTGGGGACCGATGGATAGGCCGGGGTGGGCCCGTAGCCTGGCCACCGAGATCGCCCGATTTAACATGCCTCGATTTCTTCCTGTGGGGACACATGAAGAACCTCGTGTACGAGACTCACATTTACTCAGAAGACCTTGTAGCAAGAATCGCTGTCGCCGCTGGAACTGTTCCCGAAATGCCAGGAATCTTTCGACGTGTACGTCGGTCAATGCTTCGACGCTGTCGGGCATGCATTGATGCTACCGGTCGCAACTTTCAGCACCTTCTTTAAATAAACATGCCTTCTTTAAATAAACACGTTACGCGTACTACGTCGATTTAAGAATGCCCGCGGCAAGCGCGAGTCTAGCCACTTCACCTTTTAGCCAATTGCAGCGGCGCCCTCTCGCGCCGAATGGTGACGTCAGCGGACATACACTTATAGACGAAAAGGGTTTGTCTTGGTGTTGCCTATCCCCCATTACAATTTGTACATAGTATATATATATATATATATATATATATATATATATATATATATATACAGGGTGGGCCGTAAGTTTCCATACATAGGAAAAATAAACATTTTTTTATGGACAACCATTTTTATTTATATAATATGCTCTACATGGTTGCCATTGTTTGAAAACACATTTCAATACGTGTTCCCCACTGTTGATGAACACGCATTAGCACAGTTGACGTTATGCTTGTAATGGCGTTGGTGATACGTTCCTTTAGATGATTTATGTCTCGTATCTTTTCCTGATACACCATGGCCTTCAAGTGCCCCCAAAGATAGAAATCAAGGGGGGTGAGATCTGGGGATCTGGGAGGCCACTCCACAGGACCACGCCGACCAATCCAAGCATCCGGAAACTGCTGCTGATCCAAATACCGACGCACGTGAAGACCATAATGAGGTGGAGCTCCATCTTGCTGGAAGTAAACTGGGAAGTTACCTTCCTCGTTTAGCAGGGATGGGAAAATCTCTTCTTGCAACATGTTAAGATACCTTTCGGCATTAAGATTTCCACTGACAAAAATTGGTCCAATAATTCTGTCACCCCATATCCCGGCCCACACCATCACTTTACCGGCACCTTGCATCTTCGTCGGACTCAGCCAGTTAGGGTTAGCATTACTCCAATAACGTATGTTTTGCCGATTAACCTCTCCATTGACGTAAAAATTTGCTTCATCAGTAAACAAGATCTTACTTAGGGTATCTGAAACATAAAAACAAACGTTTAATTTTTCCTATGTATGGAAACTTACGGCCCACCCTGTATATAAATAAAGGGTGTTCACGATGTCCTGTTACCTCTATTTCTTACCTGAATGCAATGAGCAACAAGTGAAATATGTGGAATAATTACAATTCCAGTTATCCATTATTAATTTATTTATTCACAAGTGGACACTGGACACGTTTTTTATTTGACTAACATTTTTGTTTGGGGATCAAATAAAAAAAGGTTTGTAACACTTGAAAATATATTTATTGCGATTTTAATTACAAATTTAATATCTGGTGAAAATCTTCATTTTCACTGCGTAAAACTAAAATCGCATTAGCGTACGTTATCCGACTCTGATGTTCTTGTGGTTTAATTTCTTGAGCAATTTGAATTTTGTACGGGTAAAGATCGATATCCTCTCTTAAAATTCGATGTAAGGAACTTCTTGAAATGTTTAATTCCTGGCTGCGTCGTCGGAATGTTGATGATTTTCTTCAACGCTTTCACGAACCATCTCGACCCGAGTTGGACTTCGGCTTGTCCGAGGATGCCCAGTCCGTGGTTCGTCTCCCTAACCCTTTCCCATACGAAATTTAGCGACGTGCCGTCGAATAGCTCGATCAGAAGGAGCGGAATGCGCGTTGAATTTTAATCGAAAAGCTCTTTGAGTGGCAACGATGGAAGAGTTGTTTGTCAAATAAAGTTCCACCCTTTGTTGCATTGTTCAGAATTCCATTTTCATTAATCGCAGCAAGGGTACTTTTAATTGAAAAATAAAAATAAATTAATCAAAAAAGAAAAAAGTTATAGCCAAATAAAACCCCTCCAAGACTTCTGGGACACCCTGTATTTACACATTTACGTGTCCAGAGAATCAATGTTAGCAATGTCATTTTCATTAGAGAGCATAATCAGTTGCCTTGTTCTTCTGTATGACATCTTTCTCATCGAATATATATATATATGATAATAGTAGACGTTTGGTTATATATATGAAACGTCTACTCGACATCTCATAATGAAGTTAGCTTCCTGAAATGAATAATAGCTATTTTTAAATGTTTACTAGATATCTGAAATATCTGAAAACTGTGTTTACGCGTTTCAAATATAGAAATTAAACATTTCATTTGTATAGTCTTCTATTCTTTGCGCCTAGACGGTCGCGCAATGTGGTTAAAAATATTTTGAAATTGTGATGCAGTTTTAGTGTTCCTGTTTATAGACTCTCGAGAAAAGGCTATGGTAGGCTACGGTCTTCCATACGTCTTTCACGCATTTATTAATTTTATTTATTTGGTTAGGTCTTCATTAGTAGAGTCTTTCGAGCTTAAGAACCAGCCTACGTATAACCCTGAACTCTGAGCCAGCCTTAGAACCGGGCCTCTTGATATACAGTAAGCCAACTCTAGGTTCAATCTCTAAGTTAGACGGCTTATACCCGAGGAGAGAGACTGATAAATTAGATAGTGTTCGGGTTAGTGCAACCAAAATGAATCCAGAATTGAGAAGTAAAATAGTGGAGGAAAAATCGGCTGAACTAGATACGTATTTATTTGAAAAGCGTCCGTTTAAGGGAAAACTAATTCGAACATTTAAAACTGCTAAGTGACTTTGATAATATGAATTACGGGAAGTTATTCGATAGGAATACGGGGTCAATTACACGAAGAAATGGATATAAACCGAAAGTCAAAAGTTATTAAGAGTAATGCCGCGAAGCAATTCTTTTAATATAAACTTAAACTCCTTAAAATTTAATATTAAACATTTCACTGTTAGGCAATTCATTAAACATTTCAGATTAGTTTTTCAATTGTTTAAAAAGTTGGAACAATTTAGACATTTTAAAATTCATTAAATTGGGACAATGAAACGTCTACTTTTATCTAGAGTGTTTAACGAGGATGGAGTGATTAGGCGAAACGTATTACTGACTATCGTTTAATTTGAGTAATACCCGATTTGCAACTTCTTTCCTTCGCAAATAATGTATTGCGAGAATAAACTAAAGGGGTAACGGGATACCGTGAACACCATCAAGTACCGATTCATGGAATTGCCGATTACCCATTAAAGATTCGTAGTCATTCGTTAATCGGCCATTATATAAACCTCTTCGAGCTACGTAACATTATTTATATATATGACGACCTTTGATATTACCATATAGGTTTCAATTACTCCTAGACCAGTGGCGGCTCGTCAGTAGACACTGCGGAACTGCAGCACCCTAAAGTTTTTATTTACAATTGAAATAATCAAGAACAATATAAGGATGAGTTCACTGAATAACTTTCAATAACTTTTGAAACTTTTATTCATTGCTCAATGCTCATCCTTTTATTTCAGTAATTATTTCAACCCATTCTTAGAGACAGCACCCCTAGAATTTTTAGTCACGAGCCGCCACTATCCTAGACTTTAAAGCAGATTCTTTTTAGTTGAAAAGGCATACCTTATTAATGTTTTTGTACTTTACAAATAATAATCCCAAACAATATTTATTTACGAAATTTATTCGTGCAGTAAATGGCTAATTTATATTTACAATAATTTACGAACGACGGTTATCTCCCAGCATTTGCGAAGTGATCCAAGATGTCCAGTACTCGATGCAATACTTTTTTTTCATAGGCTAAAAAATGTTAGCGGAAAAAAGCTAAATTGTCGCATATGCGGCGGATCATTCAGTCGCTGAGCTTACTCACTATCGTTGAGAAACGTTTAACAACCAACTACCGCAACCTTTTGAAGAGACAATAATTGTACAATTTATCAAAAGTATCTCATTATCCAAACAATTAAAATTTTTAAAAATTTATATTTTCAAACCCTTTAAATAGTGGACAGTTTACATTAATCAGTGTGGAAGAAATGTGAAACTTGGTTAATAGGAGGAGGCTTCGTAGTTAGTTGCGTGTACAACAGAACTATGCGCATCTCAACATTCTTGGGCTCGAGGTACAAAAATAAATTCGTGGAACAGTTACGAAATAGATTATTTATTTATCAAACAAAAATGTGAAAAACATTCAAAATGTTAGTAGTGCCAAGTGGCAACTTTTTTCAATCCCATTTGTTAGAAAAGTAACCTAACCTTAATGCTATCAAACCGAGAAGTGTCCGCACGTAACTGAGGGCTAGGAGGGGGTTTTCTATGAAGGGCATAAATACCGAGGTATCAGCTAACGTGTCCTAGCCGATCCTAAACTGATCTAACCTAATCATACTGTCATCATCATCTCACTATAAAGGTGCTTCTAAACTTTTTAATATTCCGAGGTACCAAAAGTGTTACCTCACAAAAGTAAATACCTCCTCATATCTCTGAATTATCACGCACTCTACCTCGCTTTGGCATTGTTGTTGTTGTTGTTGTTGTTGTTGTGCAGACGCACAACGTGGCTGTGTCGCAACATCGGTTTCCGTTAGATCAACGAGGTTAGCGATGTTGGGTCTGATCAGTAGTTGGATGGGAGACCCTCTCTCCGCCCAGATGATGTAGTGAACCTTGGCTCGAATTCCACGTAAAGCTGTGAACCATTGTGACCCTGGCTGTTAGTACGAACGGTAGGTTACGCAGCTACAAAACATATATATATATATATATCTTTTAAACTATTTCTCCCCCAACATACTCCTTTCAACAATGGTGATCTTTTCGACTCTATCCCCACCAAAGTTTAAACTCTGCAAATTAACCAAAATAAGATAGAAAAATAACAAATTTATTATTTACTAAAAACATATAATAAATAGAGAACCATTATTTATATAGGATAAAATTTGAATGCCCAGTTAGGTCAACTGTACGCCCTTGACGATTGGTTAAGTTTAGTCGTGATATTTTCGTTAAAACTAACGAATAGGGTGGAGTGTATTTTTATGAAAATCAATATTTCAGAAATCAGGGGTGCTAGATAGTTGTCAAATGTCTAAAAATGAACATTTGTGGTGGTTTTGGGTGGTTGCAAGTGATACTGCATCAGCAACCACACCCTATATGTACCACATCCATACACAACTGTAAAAAACCCTGTAATTTGCCTATTTTGGATTCTATAATAGGTAGAAGCACAATCTAAAAACTGTTTCTTATGATTTTTTTTTTTAATACTGAGACTGATAAAATTATTTCCAAAAGTGTAAAACAGAGTTTTAACATTTTCATAAAAAAGTAATGCATATTGACCATATATTACAAATTTACACTATAAAATTTCATCAAATAAATGTAGAATCTAAACAAATTCTTGCTTTGTATTAAACTTTTTTATCAGTTTACGGGATTTTATACACTGCCGGATCATGCCATCTCTTCTATTGAACCTAATGACAACTGCAGATGCCTCAGTCACAAGCTTGATATGGCGTTCTACCACTTGATTGTGGCATGGCTGTTTGAACTTCAAAGGATTTTTTCTAATGTTCGCAAGTTCAGTTGATGTAAGATGGGTAACTATTGGAGGCTCTGCTGTCAAGTTATCAAGGTTACTCATCTTGTCATACGATTTAGCATTTTCATTGATTAATTATAGGCACCTTAAATTTCCTGACAGTGCGGTCTCTTGTGTAACTCAAACTGTCATAATCATCATCATTCACATCATCCTCAACTTCCAAATCTCTGCCGGTGAAATCCATTTTGACTGATGTCCTGGGTTGTTTTCTCTACTTCGCCCCTCAGTGCCAAGATCTTATTTACTGCAGTGTTTCTTCTCTCCCTGTCCTCATCACCAAGCATTGATATTATAATGTTTTCGGGGTGAGCAAAAAAAGCATTCCTTCTTAGGGTTTTTAGGGCAATGTCTTTTACTTTCTTATTAGGAAACTTGGAGATTCTGCTCAAACATTGAAAAGAAGTTTCTTGAACCATCAGTCACTGAGTGATTCTTCTTGATTTCAAACCAGCTGAGGAAATACATTTTTAAACAGAACTCGGCAACAATTATCAATACTGAACTCGGCTTTTTCTGTGAAACATAGAATCTGAGTATTCTACAACCTAATGTCAGCCTAACTTCTAAAAGCTCAAGGTCCTTTTCAATAGTCCCTAGCATGACTGCCATGCATATTCTATAAGCATAGTATTGGTCACGACTGAGATCATCAATTACATCATTGGGCAATATAGCGAAATTCTGATTTCTGATTGGCTTAAATTTGACAACATCCCATTCAGAAACCATACCACCTAGCTGTTTTCCTATTGGCTCTGAAAAACTATCAGGGCTCTTCGTAGTCCCATCGAGCTCCATGAAAACATGACGAAAAGGTAGCTCATTACAATGTAAGAGGCATATGATCCTTTGCAGTGGTCTTCCAATAAGCTCTTCAAAGACTCTGATCGCCCCTGAATTATGTCCAGTCATCACTGCAGTTCCATCTGACCGCATGACTTGCAGGTTGTTTTCCAGATCAGTGTCCTTCACTGCTTCATAGAGACTTAGTGCAACTGATACACCGTTCCCATTCTCTGGGGTAACATGTATCAGATAATGTCGTCCTGAAACATTTTAAACAAAATTTAAGGAAATAATAAATGTATTTGAGATCAGTAGATTACCAGGTATGACCAATGAAAATATATAACTATCGCATAGTTCTTACTCTTAATGTTACTAAGACCAAATTTATGCTATCCACTAAAAATTTAAAAATACCATACAGAAAACAGTGGCTTACCCGGTTCTCCGACTATAACATAGTGCTCTTCTACTTTGGTTTGTTGATAATTAGTGATGTAGCGGATGTCATTTTTTTCACATCCGCGGATGCGGATGAGGATGTTTGGTTTCAACATCCGCGGATGCGGATGCCTACATTTTCGTTATTTTTTAGGATATATTCGAGATTTGTTGTGTTTAACGTATATAATAAGTTATTATATAGAGAGAGCTGTAGCTATGATGTAGTATAATTGATTAATTGTACAATAATTGCTGTACTTTTCTCTGAACATAAAATAATATCAAGCATCTAACTAATATAGAAATCAATTAGTGAATTCGTCTGCAAATAAATTCGTTATATTTTGTTGAGTTTCAGCCACAATTAGAAACCATAATTGTGTTACCAGGATGCGGGACGTGAACCCAACTCAAATGCACCCCACAGACCTCTTTCCCCAACCTCCTCCACCCTTATAGAGAGAGATCTTTAATTAGCTTGATAACTATTTATATTAAGTTTAAAGTTTTATTAGGCATATTTATAAATGAGTAATTAAAATAAAGTAAACTAAGATGTTCATCGTTTAATGTTCAAACTTAATTATAGGAAGGTTATGCTTAAGGAACATTAATTTTTCTGCCTTTTCTGCTGCCAGTCTGTTTCTCTTTTCATCATATATTAATCCAGCACTGCTAAATAATCTCTCGCTTGGTACGTTCGTTGGAGGACAGGCTAAATGTTTCCTTGCAAGTTTACTCAAGTATGGATAGATATTCTGCGTATTTTTCCACCAACTAATAGGATTGTCACATGCAGCCAGGCGTTTTTCTTGGTGATAGCTCTCTATCATTTTTACTACATCTTTTGACATCGCGTAGGTCTCGTCATTGCTACTTGACTCAAGAAACTGAGACAGATTCTGTGATAGATTTGCTTGTTGAAGGTGTTGGTTCTGTCACTGAAACTTTTATTCTTTTGGTGGGTGGCGAAGCGACAGATTCAAGAGATTGAAGCTCTTCAACTGCTTTGCCAAGTGATGATTTAACTCGTTCTAATGTACTAGGTGAAAATAACTTAGCTTTGTAACGTGGATCTAAGTAGGTTGCAAGAGAGTAACTTCATACAAGAACAGCCTCTCGCCTTGTCGCTTGCATCACTTTTGCGCACAATGAACTAGTTCTATTAATATAGTAGAATTCGATAATTTCCGCTTATTAATGACATTTTATCTCAACGGTCCACATCCGCACGACATCCGCAGTCCAAAGTGAGGATGCGTGCGAGAAAATGTGCGGATGTGCGGATGCGGATGTGACCTACATCATTATTGATAATGTCGCCCCTCTAACTCTGTAATTGTCACAGTACCATCCTGTCGGCCATCAACATAAATGCTGTCCACTAAACCAAAGAATACTTCTTCCTCAGCTCTGATCTGTTCACGTACTTACACCGTTGCCTTCGTAGTTTACTCCTGTATTAATGAAAATTGTTTACAAATTTATAAGGCTGGAGGTAGCACTGATAAACAGGAATATGTACAACAGGAAACAATGAACAGTGATGGGCTAAATACACTGACTTTTATGCATGAGCCCAATATATTTGAAATTTGTTTTTCCATGTTACAATGTATAATATGTATAATTAAATAAAATTACTTTACTTCTTATTAGTAGTAGTAATTGTAATTTTGTTAAAAAAGCTTAGGAAATGTGGATGAAAATGTCATGATAATAATTTTGAAATCTTACCTGTCAATCACGTTAGTGTTGTCATCATCAGTGATGCCAAAATCTTTTAAAACTGCTGACGCTACCGCTGCACCTGCTCTGTCGGAAATTGAATACCTGCAAGATTGTATTTTGAAGTTGAGAAAAATGATATCCATTTTAAGTCTACCGAAATGACATGGCACATACAACTAAGTACAGTTATTAAAGAACAATCACAATTCACAAGTGCTAATTTACCTATCAACAGCTCTGCACAGGTTCTCCAGATCTTGGTAATTACAATGAGAGGAACCAGCAGGCTGTGGATCATCTCGAGAGTCTTCTGATGGAGTTTCGCTAGAGCTACCAGTAGTGTCTGGACTGTCTGGTTGAGGTTGTGATGCACTTGCCTCTTCTCTCCGGCTTCGTTCACTGAACAATTAGTAGGACTAGATGACTCGTTGTTCGTCAATTATTCTTCTCCTGTATCTAACATCTGCCTCTGTGAGCTTTTCCTCAAATCTTGAACAGTACCCTAGCCTCACAGATTTTTGATCCTCATAGGAGAAATCATCCTGAGTCATCCTCAGTTTAAACTACAGTACTACTACAATTTTCGTCGTTGAGAAAGATCCTCAGAAAAAATATCAAATAAACAATTCTAGTTTTGCCAAATAGGTTGAACCTCTCTTTGTGACAGAGTATCGATGAAACCTGTCGATGCATTTTTGAAGTTGAAATATTAAAAAAAATCAATATTATTTTCTTAATTAGAAATTAAAAATTGTGGTCACAAATCGCTTAAATATTTTTTTAGTTTAGAAATTTTGGCTGAAATACATAGATAAATTAATTCACAGGTTTACAGGGCACATCACAACAAAATTATATTTAAAATAAAAAATTTACTATTGGCTAAGAAGACATTCTTGTAATTAATTTAGTACTACCCAGGATAGAAAGTTATGATGACTTACCATGAAAAGTCTGCTGCTAGTTTGTCCACCTTCGTCTCAATGGTGCGCAAGGATAGTGGATAAACATTACACCAAATCCATTGTTTCCTCAACTCATCCGCAACTTTTGTGATGTTTTCCTTGGTTTTCCAGTTTGGCTCCTTAAGTAGACGCTGAACAACTTGTCCAGCGGTAAGTAATTTTCCATTAGGAAAACTGTCAATGGATGGAAAACTATGGCCACCGTGTAAGACTGGTTGTCTGGCTTCTACGTTTCATAAGTAACTAAAAATCTTGAAGACGTTGAACTAGTATTAATTGAATAGGTTATAAAAATTCTGAAAAACAGAAGTAAATATAAAGTAGGTTGGACAAAAACAGCTACTGATTTTAATTTAACTCAAAAAATATGTTTATACATCAATGTACACTTTTGAAAATAATTTTGTTGTTCTCAGCATCAAAAAATCACAAGATGCACGTTTTAGATTGTGCTTCTAGCTATTATAGAGCCCCAAATAGGCAAAATAAAGGGTTTTTTTGAGTCGCATGTGGGCGTGGCACATATAGAGTGTGTGGTTGCTGATGCGATATCACTAGCAACCACCAAAAACCACCACCAATGCTCATTTTTAGACATTTGACAACTATTTAACACCCCTGATTTTTTAAACTAAACAATCACTCCACCCTACGTAACGAAAATATCATGACTAAACTTAACCAATCGTCAAGGGCATACAGTTGACGTAACCGGGCATTAAAATTTTATCCCATGTAAATTATGATTCTCTATAAACCGGAAATATGATAGACTATAATAGAATTTTTAAGATGTGTATCTTATATACATACCTTAAAAATTCTATTATATAAATAATATATTTAAAACCTGTTAAATTCTCTCTCCCAATATTGACCTTTTGAACTATGTCTCCCCTCTCTGAAGCTGGGGGGGAAATAGTTTAAAAGATCCATATAATATATATATATATATACATATATATTGCGTATATGCGATATATTATATATATATATATATATAATATATATATATATATATATAAATTAAAATACAAATTAAAATAAATTTATGGCACAACAATACAAACGTTTAAGAAATACTCATAGAAGTCCTTAGTCTGTATAGGCCTACTACAAAAAAGTTTCAGACAGAATACATAATTAAATGCGAAATGAGGCAGGAGGATATATAGTACATTAAAATACAGTTTCGGGCACATTTCTTTTTTGTGCAGGAAAAAATGCCCCCACGCCAACTATAGGAGGAGGAGGAGATAACCAAAATGAAGGTTTAGTTTTGGAGATGCCTGGACACTGCGTTTGAAAGATTGGAGGTCAGACGGGGGAAAAGATGTATTAAGAAAGATTGTTCTAGAGTTGACCGGTTGAGTAGATGAAAGATTGAAAATACCGATTAAACCTCGAGTTAGAAAGTTGGAGAGAAAAGGAATGAGGAGGTGTCGAAAGTGTGGTACTCTGCGTGCTCTCCTGAAAAGATGAGGCATAATATATGATGATGAGATAATAATAATGAGTTATGGAAATACGAGTGTAAAGGGTAATAACGAGAGTAATCACGAAATGTTGTTAGTTGTTAAATAATAAAGCGATAAAGTTAAGAGAAAGAGAGAGTAAAATTAGAGCAGTCGAAACAAAATGAAAATCAAATTCGATTGAGAATAACGAAGGTATTCTGTCTCGAATTAATAATAAGAATAATATTAATGAGGGTAATAAGTAGTAGTAGTAGTAGTAGTAGTAGTAGTGAAAAAATCAATGATACTTACAGTAATAAGGACGGGAAAACTAAATTGTGATGAGGCTGTTTAACCTTCCCAACGTCTAAGGTCACTAACGGAGTGGACCTACAATTTTACGTTGGATCCGAACCACGGATGGCTAAACAATCTGAATGCGGAGGACGGTCTCCCATCCAACAACTCCGTAGACCCATTGTCGGTTAATTTCGCTGATCTACGGGAAACATTGTTACGAAACTGGCCACGACGTAGCCAGAAAAATTAAACTGGATTATAAAGAGGTAAGTTAGAGAAATATTGGAATCGTAACTGCAGAATTAAAAAAGAAAAAAAGGAGGTATTAAAGGTTTTCCGAGTTTTATTTGGGGGGGGGGGGGGGGTAGTCTTCTTTAAATTCTATTCGGTTTGAGTTTATGAATACAGTTTATTTCTGTGTTGACTCTACAGATATGTAACAAAATATTCTAAACTAAATACAGGCCTGTATACAGACGGTTTGCGATTGCAAATACTGTAATGTGTGGTTTTTAGTCGAGTTTGTGCAGAGCAAACCTAAGGGAATGTGACTGTGATTGATATGGATGAATTTGTGCTGCCTTGGGGAAGAAAAACTTGGGGTGCATCTTGCTCCTGAAGTCATGAACCAGGACTGATAATGACTGGGTGTGTCTGCAATACGAACTAAAAAAAATTGCAATAGACTGAATATGGATATCGACTAACACGGTGTAGTGTTGCTTTCAGTGGTGATGAATCATGCACGAAAGCTTCGTCAGTACTTTAACCCCGTAACTGCTTGGCAATGCTGCTGCGAACTGCTCGTACCCTGAAATGGGCGTATGGGTGGAATGGTGCTGTGTAAAAAATATGTTCATACTTCCATTTAAACTATGAATACAGCGATGATATATATATATATATATACACACAGCGAAATCCATTGTTTTGGTTCAGTGTTTACATATTTCACGCACAAAAGGAAGGCAGGCGTAGCAATGTTTCGTTCCAATCACATGAGCATTCTCAAGTTTTATTAAGTTCAATTAATAATAATAAAGCTTGGTAATGGCTCCAGTGATTGGAGCGAAACGTTGCTACTACTACTTTCCTTTTCCCGCTTGAAATATATCTTATATACAGTATATACACGACGTCTCTGAAAATTAATGGTGTGCGGAGAATCGAAAAACTCTATTCGAGTCAGTTCGGCAAAAGAATCGAAACCCGACCCCAATCAGCGCGCAGCGAATCGAAAATTTCGATTCGGCAAGTTCTCTGACTTAGTTTAAACTGTCAAGCGAGTTAGTTATTTTCTCTCTCTCATATTACGCGATTAAATGCGTTATATACTTTCATTAAATAAATAGTTATTTTGTTCTTTCTTATATGTCGTGAATTAAATACATTACTTTTCATTAAAAAATAGTTTATTACCAATCTGGGCCCATTTTTCTGTCTATCTTAGTTCGAGAGGAGTGAAACCGTGTCTTTTTGAAGGTTCAGAAAAGTTTGAGGGGTTTTATAAACAAAAAGATCGAGAATCTAAATTAAGTGGCCGAATCGAATCGAAAAGTCCCGAATAGCATATTCTTACTGAAAATTAATAACAAAAAGGTACGCGTAACTAAAATGAAATTACTAAAATAAAACTGAAGAGATAATACCGTTCGCTACAGATCGTGTAAATGCGAAATGGAAGGTCCGCGGTGTTCTCTCTGTCATGCTAAACCAATTGCGACGAGTCTGTATGTCAATAACCCGTCACTGGGTTCCTGCCGACGTAAAGCCTTTACCATCAACTTACATACACTACATTCCTATACACTTAAAAAATCGATTTACGTTGAGCCTAATTGAATATTTATGAAAATAAACGCAAATCCACTCGTTGCTATAGCAACCCTGTTGTAATAAGTGTGTGTGTGTATAACTATATATATATATATATATATATATAATATATATATATATATTATAGGCTACGTCGTGGCCGATGTCGTAACGCCGCTTCGTGAAGTTAAGCGATATTGGGTCTGGGAAGTAGTTGGATGGGAGACCGTCCTCCGCGCCAAGATTATGTAGCGACCCGTGGTTCGGATCCTACGTAAAGCTGTACGTCCCCTCCGTCATACGACCTTAGATGTTGCGAAGAAGGTTAAACAACCCCAATTAAAAAGAAATTAATATACAGTATATATATTATATATATATATGGGAATGAACTCAGAATGGTTCCCTGAGTTTTTTATGATACACACAGACCGTGCATGGAACAAGGAACTCTTCTGGGCTAATTAAATCCACTATAGTCCGAATAAGTAATGGTAAATGACAAATACCATAGTTTTTCTTTTTCATGATGCATGTCCCAAAGCTGGATCCTGTCTGCTTTGCAGATAGCTGGTGAGGGAAGCTATATTTATGGGACCTCTTTGCGAGAGACCCGTTGCCCACGTTGGGCTTGCATCATGAAAAAGAAAAACTATGGTATTTGTCATTTACCATTACTTATTCGGACTATAGTGGATTTAATTAGCCCAGAAGAGTTCCTTGTTCCATGCACGGTCTGTGTGTATTATATATATATATATATATATATATGTATAGAAACGACGTAAGTATAGAGGAGTGTTCTGCACACGAGGAAGAGAAATAACAAACAAATGAAAAATAAGGCACCCGCCCGGGAATCGAACCCAGGATCTTCCAATTGCCGGTCAGACGTGCTAACCACTAGACAAAGTGAGTCAATGATGAAGTAACACCCAAACTGGATTAAAAAACTAAAGCAAAAGCCATTTAAGACGCTTTCATGGGGAAAAAACGTTATAAAATCTGAAAAGAATTAACAATGTCATACGAGAAAGAATGTAAATTGCAAATCAATAACTTTCCTGCTCAATGTGACCGGCACTTTTGCAATAATAAATACTAAATAGCCAGTTCACTTTCGGACATTGTCCTTCAACTTCTCTCAAATGATGGACAAAGATGTAAATATGTAACTGGGAACGAATAGAATTTTTTTTTATTTTGATATATATATAATATATATATATATATATATATATATATATTATATATATATATATATATATATATACACAGTGGGTTGACAACTAAATAGACGACACCCTTTTTTTTACCAAATATATTTGATTTGATTTTACGAAAGTAAAATAATACTAAATTAACTGAATTAATATATTTAAAATCGTGTTCTTTTCCCCTTTCCATTTATCGATTCAATATTTTTTTACTATTTATTCACTTAAAAAAAAAAAAAAAAAAAATATATATATAGCCTATATATACAGTATATGGTAACTCGATATGAGTTCGACGTGTCGATCCCTCATCAATATATGGACCTGCCTCTAGAAGTGCTCTCTTAATCTCTCCAACTGATAACAAAGCTAATTCCTGCGGAGTCGTAGATAGATGTTCCTCGTTTAGCCGTTAGTGTGGGAGTACCCCCCGTCCCGACACGCGCGGCCTTTCCTATTACCTACTGCAGTTTGAACAGTTATAGAGTTTTTATTTGGGGACTATGGACTAACTTTTCAAGGGTATATATTATTATGGTGTACCTTTCTATTCTCCGTAAGGAATATAGATTTAATTTACGTAACTATTCCCAGTAAATTATTTCAATCCATTGATTCTGGTTGGTAAGTTTCTAATAATTCATTATTACATTTTGTTTTAAATGCGAATATTAAGACTGAACAACACTCCCATTTTGGTATGATTTTAGTGTTTATAGTAATTATCAGGTCATCTCATAAGTAATGTCGTTTTTCAGATCGGAATTTGAAGGACAAAAAAAAACTCGACTGAAACTTTTTAATCTAGTATATATTTTCCATCGGAATCAATGACACTCTGCCAACGTCCTACGAGCTTTTCAATGCCATGTTTATAAAATTCAGGCGGTTTTGAGGCAAAAACCGTACAAAGACTGGTGTGCGAGTCATCTAAAGAAGTATACTGTTTCTCGTCAAGATAGTTTTGCAGACTCCTGAAGAGATGATAATCTGAAGGCGCAAGGTCTGGAGGATGTGAAAGTTTTTCTCACCCAAGCTCCTCAATTTTTGCAGAAGTGATCCGAGTGGTATGAGGACGTGCGTTGTTGACAGGAGACTTGAGTGGTGATTGTTTGGTTGTGTGGTAAGGTTTCAAAGTGTATTACACCACCTTTATCCCACCAAACACTAAGCAACACCTTCCGAGGGTGAAGATTTGGTTTTGCCTGTGGTGTCGTTGGTTCTCCGGCACAAACCCGCTGTCGACGGCGCTTAACATTCTGGTACAGTATCCACTTTTCATCACCAGTCACTAAACGGTGCAAAAACGGATCTTGGAGTTCACAGGAATGAAGAGCTGTGCTAATGTTTACCTGCACCCTCAGATTGTCGACCGACAATTCATGTGGCACCCATTTTCCTAACTTAGGCATTTTCCCGAGTTGTTGCAAATGTCGATGGATGGTGGACGGGGCCATGACTACAGATTTGAAAAAATTTACTGGAGCACAGCTCTGAATTTACTTTTTTTCCCATCACACCACTAGATAGGTTAATGATAGTAAACTCTTGAATTGACGACATACCAATTACAAATTGTTTTAGCTAAACATAATAATACAATAATGTACAGTTTATAACTCACCTTAAGTTTATTTATTCATTGCAGCAGCAACAGTGGACGATGTTAGACCTTGCATGTAGGCATTTGTTGTGAATTTACCGCCATGTATGCTTGGCCACTGATCAATGGCTTTCTGTGTGATCATTACAGCAGATCTAGTGCCTGGAGCTGGACCCTCCTTCACAATTCTGCACAGCTTAGTCAAATGAGATGGCTTAATGGGTCCTTTGTGTTCAACAATGTAACCAAGAATGGAGAATGTCCCTTCAGCTGGTGCTTCACTCCAGGCAGTTGATCCATCTTTGTCAAAATGCTTTAATCTCTCTCTGATTCCTTTCCACAGCTGTTCTATATATTCTGTCAGCCAATTTATCACTGAGTCTTTTGTAAAACTACTTTCAGATCTGGTTCTGGATGGTCTAGCAACTTCAGCAACCAGGTAGTAATCAGAACGTTTCTTGATGTATTTGTAAACTTCATTTAGGATGTAATCCTCAGCTGTTAGTTCCTTTTGCTGCCCTGTGGTATCGTGCTTAAATTCAGAAACTACATCATTTGCATTTCCTCCATTAGCTAATTTGGAAATTGTTTCCATCACTCTTAACATAACAGTTTTCCCTCCTTCTTTATAAAATATATTTTCTACAAATTCTGCACTAACTGTAGTTTTTTGAGCTACTTGCAACATAATCTTTGTTACATAGGAAATCAATACATAGAACTTGGCACTAATTTCTTTCTCTTGTGGATGATCAAAAAACACACAATTTTCCACAAATCTGTCAAATTGATCAAATTCGTAATTAACCATGCGAGTATCAGATTTGAGTTTTGGTCTCTTAAAACCAATGATATTGTCAAGAATCATATTGGTATAGTCAAGGCCTGATCTCAGATTTGAAGTGTGATTCTGAATAAAGTCTAAAAGCTCACTTAGTTTACAAATTTTCTTCAATGCATCAACGTGGGCTCTGTTCACAAGATGCATTAAGTCCCATCGAAATTTGAAATTTTCTCCAAACAACTTTTTCATTTCGTTTTTAAATGGCTCGTTGTCCTTACAAAAAGCCCCATCTCCAATCATTCCAGATACCTTGGATTTAATTGCTTCTTCAGATGGTTTCAAGTGATTAGGAGACTTCAACACATCAAAAATTTCATTGGCCAAATAAACTCCTGATTTCCTGCGTACTAAATTTATTCCAGCAAGTTTTACAGTCTTATCTTCTTCACTCATAACTAATACAACTAGCATGCTTAATCCCAAAATTGTTCCAATGTCAGCTGTTATTGTTACTGAAGTTTGTTCTAAGAACCACTTTACAGTTTGTTCTTTAAGTTGATTATATCACCGTGTAACAAAAAAAAAAAATTTCTTTGTTTCTGGGCAATAACCTTTATTTTCTGATTCATTATGCTTCAAATCACTGGAAAAAAGCTGTCAGTGATTTTAAACTTCGGGTTTGTTGTCAGTACATCGATTTTGTTGAAATAAGAATATTATTATTTTTTAACCCTATATGGACATCTGCGACAGATCTGTAAACGCTTCAAAATTTACTATATATTTACCGAAACAAGTACATTTTAACTTAAATGACGATATCGTCAAATTTGTAACGGTTCAAGGAGTTTATATCACGAATTGGCAATTCCTACTGCAGAAAACCGAGCTTTAATGAAAAAAATAAGTTAGTGCGTCAGTAGAAGTAAAAGTGTATGGTTACGCAGTTCGTTTTTTATTTTTTATCACTTTATTTGATTAAAGGTAAGTTGAATAATTTTTTATTGCTCAATATATGTTGTTGTTGTTGTTGTTGTTTAGCCGATCAGCCCACCCTGATCGAGCAAGCCGGCGGCACGCAGGTAACCGATCGCCCTCTCCGGAGTGGACAGAGGTTCAGCGCACTAGTGATGTTGTGTTGTGTTCGTTGTTGTGCTAGAGCGGTACAGTCCGTCATAATGTGTTCAATTGTTTGTGGTGTGTCTTGGCACAGGTGGCAGGTGTCGTCTATGGAGTTGTCTAGTCTGTGTTTATATGTCCGTAAGTTTGGGTGATGTCCACATCGGAATCGTGCTAAGTTAACTCGATCCGATCTGCTCAGGCTGATCTCTGACCTGTTAATGGGTGGCGGCTTCGCACCTAGGACCGCATTCGGACCGAGTCGTGTCAGTGCTTTGTGGGTTAGATGTGTGTGTGTGTGTTTTCTGTACTGTGTGATGTCTGTGGGGCGTGGTATGGAATGGAGTATTTCGTTATAATATCTCTCTGGTGTTACCTTAATGGTGCGAGGTGTTGGTGCATGATTGTACATGTAGTGGCAAGGGTGTTGTGGGTTAGTTGTCGCTGCTGCCATGAATTGTGTTCCCCTCATGTCTAAATGTTCCCTAACTTTTAGTATTTTTGTTTCTGTGTGCAGGTGTTCTATTGGTGTTGTTTGAGTGCATCCTGTAATGATACGAAGTGCGTTGTTTTGTATTGTTTGTAAGGTGTTTATGTGTGTGTTTGAGATAATGGGTGCCCAGCATGGGCTAGCATAGTCCATAACTGAGCGAATATATTGTTTGTATATGAGTGATGTTGTTTCCTGCTGGTGTCCAAAGTTTGTGCCTGTTAGTACCCTAAGCGTGTTAAGTCTTGACGTACATTTGGTTTTAATGTCCTGAATGTGGTTTGCAAAAGATAATGATGTGTTGTATGTGACACCAAGTATTTTGGTTCTGTGAGTGTGTGGAATGTTGATGTTGTTTAGTGTAAGCTGTGGAATTACCTGGTGTTCTTTTGTGTTGCTTGTAAGCAAGGTGATGGTTGATTTTGTGGGCGCTACTTTGAGTCTATTGTGTGTGAGCCAGTCTTGTATACTATTTATGTATGTTTGTAGGTTATTTGTAGCGGTGTCGATGTTGTTGTGGGTGGATGTTAGAGTGATATCATCTGCATATGATGATAAGGTAAGCTTGTTATCTATGGGTGTTGGAATGTCATGCATGTATAAGTTGAAGTGTGTTGGTGAGAGAACAGAGCCTTGAGGGACCCCGTTCGGAAAAAGCTTGTTTTTGGATGACTTGCCATTAAATGTGACATGTGAGTATCTTCCTGAGAGATAGTTGCTCAGCCACCTTTTGGTGTTATTGTGCATGTTTGTGTTGAGTATTTTGTTTATGAGAGGGAAGCGTGGGATAGCATCAAATGCTTTACTAATGTCTATTGTTGCTAATAGTGTACGTTGAGCTGGTCTTCTGGAGTTGATGCCATCCATGATGTGCTGCGTGAGGTTAGTGAGTAATGTCGTGGTTGAGTGGTGAGGTCTGAATCCATGTTGAGTAGGCGATAGTGGTATGTGTGGGTTGGTGATTTGTAAGATTAGTCTTTCTGTTACTTTGGAAGGTGTGCATAGTAAAGTAATGGGTCTATAGGAAGCTGGTTCTGTTGGATTTTTGTTTGGTTTGAGTAGTGTAATAATTTTACCTTGTTTCCATATGTCAGGAATAATACAGTGTTGGTATGAATATGTGCTGATATTTGTTGTTAGAGTGGCTGAAGTAATATAAAACAATTCTGATAAACTGAGCACTAGAATATTTTATTGAAACGTAACAATATTGATGGCTCTGACATCCTGCCTTCTTTGCCACGTGGTATAAGGTTGTCCAATTTGTATTATATATATTACATTATACTTATATATATTATATATATTATTATATATATTATATATGTATATTATTTATATATATATTATTATATATATATATATTACATTAAAAATCACATATTTATGTTCAAAGTACTCTAAATGAATGTTTAATATAGGTAAAAAAAAAATTTAAGACAAAAATAAGAATTATGTCCATATAGGGTTCAATTAATCAATTATTTTTACTTTTTCAGACGTGTGACGTGTGATGAAGTTACTGTTATGGCTGCTCGTGGTTGCAAATACCCAGCGGATTCCTTCTGCTACGTGTGCGGCGAGTTCTTCGCAAAGACGGCTAAAAAACACTGCTTGGACAGTTGCACCCGTGCAAAGGAAGCCTATCATGCCTACTTCGGAATGCCAGTCGGTGACCAAGACAAACGCTGGGCACCACATGTCATCTGTGACTACTTCCGCCGCACTCTTGAAGGTTGGTTTAGAGGAGAGAAGAGGGCAATGCGTTTCGCTATCCCCCGTGTCTGGCGTGAGCCCTCAGACCATCTCACGGACTGCTATTTCTGTATGGTGGACCCAACAAAACGAAGAAAGGGGAAGAATGCGCCTCCCATTGAGTACTCTGACATTCCGTCATCTATTGCACCTGTTCCCCATAACGCGACGGACCTACCTGTGCCACAGCCTCCCTTGAGAGATCAATCTTGTCCAGCAGAAGAAGCAAGCTATGATGATTCCGAGGAGGAGCAAGGTGCGTCATCTGCTGCGCGCCGTCGACGCCGGGTGGCCGGTGAAAGGTGCTCCTACTACCCCAACCAAGAGGACATCAACGACCTCATCAGGGAAATGGCCTTGACAAAGTCCAACGCCGAGCTGCTCATTTCCAGACTGAAGCAGTGGGACTTACTGGACGACAGCGTTCGAATTACTTCCCAGAGGAAGCGGCATCGCGGCTTTTCAGTGTTCTTCACTCTTAGAGATGGGTTGTGCTACTGCCATGACATCAGAGGACTCTTCGACGCTGTGGGCATTCCCTGCAACACCTCTGACTGGCGGCTCTTCATCGACAGTTCATCTAAAAGCCTCAAGGCTGTTTTACTGCACAACACAAATCAGTGGCCCTCGATTCCTCTGGCTCATTCAGTGCACATGAAAGAAGAGTACCAGAACGTCAAAATCCTGCTGAGTGCACTGAAGTACGACCAATTCAGCTGGGAGGTCATTGGCGATTTCAAGATGGTGGCCTTCTTGATGGGGCTTCAGGGAGGCTTCACCAAGTTCCCTTGCTATCTGTGCCTCTGGGATAGCCGAAATACAGCCCTTCACTACGAGAAGAGGAACTGGCCCCTCAGGACCGGCTATGAGGTTGGGGCCCATAACGTGAAGCAAGAGCCGCTGGTGGAGCCAACGAAAGTGCTGATGCCATCCCTGCACATCAAATTGGGCATCATTAAGCATTAAGTAGAGGGTGAGGCCTTGAAGCACATCCAGGAGCTGTTCCCGAAGTTGTCGGAGGCGAAGATCAAAGCAGGAGTATTTGTGGGCCCTCAGGTGAAGCGACTTATTGACTCCGACAGCTTTCCTGAGAAGCTGTCTGAGGTTGAGCGGGCAGCTTGGACAAGCTTCGTTTCTCTAGTCAAAGGTTTCCTCGGAAACCACAAGGCAGAGAACTACAGGGAAATCGTTGACGAACTTGTGGACACGTACCGGAGCATGGGCTGCCGGATGTCGCTGAAACTGCACGTACTACACGCCCACCTTGATGAGTTCAAAGAAAACATGGGAGACTACTCAGAAAAACAAGGTGAAAGATTTCACTAGGATGTCAGCTCTTTCGAGGAACGCTACAAGGGACAGTACAATGAAAGTATGATGGGGGACTATATCTGGAACCTTTTGCGTGAGAGTGAACTGAAATACAATCGCCAATCTCGTAGACAAACTTCTTTTTGATTAAACTATAACGCTAGAATTTTTGTATCAATTCTGTATCAATTCTCCGTAGCAATACTCTTTATCAACGCTCTGCATCACTGCACTGTATCACTGTCTGTGTATTAACATATTATAATACATAATTATTCCCTACTCGTTTCCTTCTTTTTATTTTCATTTCTAAAGACGGGGCCTGGAGAACTTCATTTTTCATCATTGATTTATCATAATAATCGTGTTAACATCAATTAAAATTATACTTAACAGGATTCATTGATTTAAAAGCAGATAGTGTGAAAAACCCTTAAATTAATAAGCAAAAATGGCAAAAAATCAATAAATCGATCTCATGAACTCAGAACCGAAGTCTGAACTTGGTGACTGCTCATTTTTACTTATTTATGCCCTAAAAAATCAGAAAATAATAGTTTTAACTCATGGACAAATTTTGTGTTACACGGTGAATTATCTAATAGCTCACAAATTGTCTCTCACGCATGTGTGCTATGATTCAAATTTCCAACCTCACAACCTGACCTATGTAATACAGCTAGAAGTACTGGATATAGAGCCCATGCAGTGTTTGTTTTCATTATGTAGTATAAGATGTTGCCACATAAGTCTTCTATGCGTTTAGTAGTGTTCCGAGAAGATGTTTTCATCACTTCATAAACAGCAGCTCTTTGATGATGCTGAAGTTTAATTAAATGTCTCTTCAGGTGGGTTTTCAGATTTCTAAACCATCTCTCTTGATTTTCTCCTTGTTTGCATACATAGGTTAAATCTTTAACATTGAAGTAACCTTTTATGTTAGAATGTTTGTCTGAAGCACATGCTTTGGGGTCTGTGCAAGCTATGCAATATAATGTAAACATTTTATCATCAGAAGCATCATCAATATCTTCTTGATTATCATCATCATCATCCTCAACAGCTATATCTACATCAGGCATATTAGTGTCACTATTTGCAATGTTTTCCATTATATCACTTGGTACTGAAAATGAATCATCAGCATGCCCTAGATCCTTCTTTTCCACCAATTTGAATGTAGATTTGATCAAATCTTGTTCAGGATTTCTTGTATTGATTTACACTTGCTTAAATGGGCTATGGAAATGTCAAATTTGTTGCTTTTTGCTTTATTAGATTTGGATGCAACACTTGAACTTGAAGGCATATTTGACTCTTCTCTTTATTAACCACAACAGCTTGGTGAGTTTCTTTTGTTAGGGGCAAAATTGCATTCAATGTCTTCTGGATTTGGGAATTTTCAAATTCCTCTAAAGCAGTTTTGTTAGTCTGATGCGCAGATTCCTCACTTACCTTTTGTTTCTTAGGTGGAGGAGAAGCACTTTCTTCAGTCTGTGAAACATCTAGTGAAAAAGTTTCATTTTCTAGATTAGCAGTTGATGAAGTTGGTTCATTTTTCTGAGGTCTAGCACTAGCACATTTTGTGAACAAACTAAATGACTGCTTTGCCGTATCTCTTTGCTGCACTTCATCCTGGTATTTCTTTACTGCAATATCTAAGCTGTGGGCCTAAACTCTGGGACCTCTTGTATTGTAACAAATATTTTTTTGGGAATTAAAATGTTCCTCCCAGTTTGCTTCTTTGAATATTTGTTCTTGCATTGACCACAAAAGTAACCCCTTTTAACACCCTCACTTTTCTCTCCAACTTCATCAATATTAGGATCCATTATTGATTATTGACTACCTGAAAAAATACAAAATAAGTAAAAGTTAGTAAATATAGTATGGTAAAAGTGGGTAAAAGTAAGTAAATATAGTACAATGAAAGTAAGTAAAAGTAAGTGCTTTAAACTTGGTAAAAGTAAGGAAGAGTAAGTAAAAGTAGGTAAGTTAAAGTAAGTAAAAGTAAGTTTAAACTTAACTAAACTTTTCAATTCTAGAGTCATGGTGGATTACTTAAAACCGCACAAGTAATTATCTGGCCAATTTATCAAACCTGGCCGAGATCAATGGAACATAGTCCAATCCTGATAATTTTATATTAAAAAAATATACGTTTTAATAAAATTTTAATTATCAAAACATTGAAGCTTAACAAAAAAATAAAAATAATTGTTAAATATGGAATTACCAACTAAACTTAAAATAACTAAATTTGTAATTTAAAAAAATTGGTTGTACAAGAATGTATACGCAAAAAAATTGCATAACGTCTAGCGGCTGAACAAAACCCAAACCCAAATTTACTTTTTCTCATGGTCAAATTTACTGGAGCAATGCTCCCAAGATCCCAGGAATCTGGAGTCATGGACGGGGCTGAATTGAGTTTCTGGGCCAATTCTTCGAAAGTTGTTGAACAGTCTTCTTCAAGTGCGGCTAACAGCAGGTCATCATCAAACTCAGCAGGGCGTCCAGAGCGTGCTGCATCTGTCAAAGTCACCATTCCTAAACTTTTGAAACCATCTTTGACATTTCCTCACATGCAGAATATCGTTGCCACAAACGTCCTGAATGTTTCGCGTTGCTTCAGTAGCACTATTCCTTTTTTGAACTCGTAAAGCATTATATGCCTGATATGCTCTTCTGATACCGCCATGTTTATGAGGGGTTCACATAAAGCAAAACACACGTCTTCACTGGTCAAGGTCTGTAAAGTATGTAGCGAAACACGATAGATCTCCTCTTAGATATAACCTTCGGAAAATTTATGCTTAAACCGAGTAGTAGTTGTTTAAACTTAATCTATCGTAAAAAACGACATTACTTATGGAATGACCTGATACTTATGCTTTTTTTGACTGTTACCTCCTTTTTTTTTTTTTTTTTCAAATTTCGTATCGTCAGTTGTTATAACCACGTTTCTTTCAATTTCCTCTGTTTTGCTCTTTTTTAGCAAATTTTTGGTGCTAAACTTCATACTGTTGTCTTCTGACTATATTCTATTCGTGTCTACGTCAAAATATTTTGTAAAATCATCAGCGTTTCATGAGCAAAGGATGCTACAATTGCTACTATTATTTCTACCTAAAAGTCCTCAATTCAAGCAATAGCTAATATATATATATATATATTTATTTAAACAAGTTTCCCTTATTATTTACAAACAAGGAGTTCCTCCGTTTTCTTTAAAGTTAAATTCATAGAAAACGGATATTCTATAAATAAAATAAATGACCGAAAACCATTTTAATTTGTCAACATGTTATTCGAACGGTTGCAACATTAGAAATTTATAAAGTGTAGCATTTAAAATTCAATTAGTCGTAACAAAATGCTGGGCTGCTGGTGGGGCGTGGTTCGGATTCCACGTTAAACTGTAGGTCTAAGGTGGAGTGAAAAGCTTGACCTTCGTCAGAATGAACAAATCGGGCGGAAGCTAACCAAAGGTTATATATATATATATATATATAATTTTCATATATATATATATTATGTTCGAATTAATTATGGAAGTCTAGTGTCTAGTCCTTTTACATCTAAGATAGAGGAAACGGAAAGTGAAGACTACTGGTCTCGATTACAATCACAAACTCTACTCTCTCGAAAGAAGGCGCGAGCGGCACACAATAATATACATATGGAAAATACTTCAGGGCTCTGTCCATAACCTTAGAAAATAAATAGAAAACTGGAATGAGAGAAGAGGCAGATTTTGTACGGTCCCAGCTGCGGTGGGACAAGGGGCCATGAAACTGAGGATGGAAAATACCCTCAGAATACGAGGCCCAAAGCTTTTCAATGTTCTACCGAAAGAAGTGAGGAATCTCCAGCACACCGACCTGAACAACTTCAAGAACCAACTGGACAGATTCCTGTGCAAAGTCCCTGACCAGCCATGCGTGGCTGGCTACGAGGGCAGGAAGAGATCAGACACCAATTCCCTCCTTCACCAAATCCCGCAAATGAGGCGGGATGCTGCAGAGGGGTCGACCGAAGTCGATCCTGAACCGTCGTTCGAACTCACCTAAAGTATATATATATTATATATATATATATATGATATGTTACAGTAAGATAATGAAACGTAATTTCATGAAATACCCGAAATTTTCAGTAATTTCACGTAATTACTGCTTCAATCAAAGACTTCAGGAAGTTACTGAAATACTTACAGACTTCAGGAAATTTAGGTTAGGTAAAACCTAACCTAACCATACCATTAGCTTCCTGAAGTCCGAGTGAAAAAGTAATTGCGCGATATTACTGAAAATTTTAGGGATTTCATGAAATTACTAGTTTCACAATCTTACTGTAACACACACACGTGTTTTCCCCCCTTTTTAATAAGCAAGATTTTAAAATTCTTAATAATTTGAAAAAACTCTGTCATCATTATAAAACTGGATAAGGGTAAAGGAGTAGTGTTGCTTGATTCAACAGTTGACAAACAGAATGGAGACAATTTTGTCGGATACGTCTAAATTTAAAAGGTAAGAGAGAATGTTCTGTCTAAATTGCTAAAACTCGAAGATAAACTTAATAGGTTTTTGCGTAAATAAAAAAATAGTAATATTATTGATGATAAAAAACAATTTTTTGTTTGCTTCTGGTTCTAATCCAGGAATTCTATACGGTTTACCCAAAGTCCATAAGCCAAATTTCCCACTAAGACCTATTCTTTCGGGCTGTGGTACATTCAATTATAACTTAGCCAAATTCTTCGTTCCCTCACTTTCAAAACTTACCTATAATGATTATTCCATTAACAACTCGTTTGATTTTGCTAAAGACATAAAAGATCAATCGTGCCGATTCTCTTACTATGGCCAGTTTTGATGTCTCGTCATTATTTACTAATGTCCCGTTAAAAGAAACATTAGATATCATACTAAACAAGTTATTCACTACCGGTAATACTCTTATTAATGGCCTCACTCAGACTCAATTTAAAAACCTCCTCGAAATAGCATGTGATAATCTTCTTTTATTTAATAGCAACCTTTACAGCCAAATTGATGGGGTTAACTATGGGTTCCCCGTTGAGCCCAACACTAGCAAATGCATTTCTTTGCCATTACAAAGAAATTTGGTTGAGAAGTTGTCCTAATAGTTTTAAACCCGTATATTACAGAAGATACGTGGATGACACTTTCTTAATATTTAAACATCCTTCACACGTAAAACTCTTTCTTCATTATCTTAATAAACAACATAGTAATATTAAGTACACATGTGAAAACGAAACAAATAATAGTTTACCTTTCCTGGATGTTCTACTGTTCTAGTTAAATGGGCTAATAACAAGTTCCAGACCTCACTATTTAGAAAACAAACTTTTACTGGTTTGGGAACCAATTATTTAAGTTATATGTTTTATAAATATAAGATTAGTGCTATAGTAACATTATTAACAAGAAGTTACCGGATTTGTTCAGATTACTTTTCATTAAACGAAGAATTTAAATTTTTAAGACAGTACTTTATTAATAATTACTACCCTTCTAATCTTTTTGACAACCAATAAAGAAATTTTTAAATAACACTTAATACTAAACTCCCCATAACTACAGTACAAAAAGAAACCAGATATATTAAATTACCTTTTTATGGTTATTTATCATTGCGTATTCGAGGTGGTGTCCAAACTGCTCAAGTCTAGTTATCCCCAAATAAATTTTAGATTCGCCCTCGTCAACCCACTTAAATTATCAAATTTGTTAAAGTTCAAAGACAAATTCCCCAAAACTGTGTGCCCTAATGTTGTTTACAAATACACGTGCGACAGCTGTAAGGCTGCGTATATTGGCAGTACTCGACTCCAACTGGAGGTACGCCTTTCTCAACATTTGGGCTTATCAGTCCGTACCAACCGTCTCCTCAGTAGCCCACCACAATCCGCAATTAGAAACCATAGTAACGAAAACAACCATCCCCTTCACAAAACTCAGTTCGAAATTCTAACCAGATCCAATAACCTGACAGAACTCCGAATTTTATAATCTTTGTACTTTACATCTATAGAAACAAACCTTCCATTAATAATAATAATAATAGTTCATCTTACAAATTACAGCTCTTTTAACTAACCAACCGATTTTCATAGACATATCATACCTTCTAATTTACTGACCATACAGTTTTCTCTCAGTTTCTGATAAGTATGGAGGTTGATGTAAACATTGTGCATTTACCAGGTGAGGTAATTTTAATTTAATTTTAATGATTTTAATTTTTTGTAATGATGTAATTTTCATTATTCTCATTTTTGTTTTAAGGTTTTAAGACTTATAATTCACTGATGATGACAAAAGACGTCGAAACGTCTGAAGTATAAAAAAAAATAAACGGAAATGTTTGCTGTTGTGTTGGTCCTCCTTTTCATCTGTAAGCTCCATTTCCCTAAGAAAAAGTCAATAGTTTTGATATACAGGGTGGGCCGTAAGTTTCCATACATAGGAAAAATAAACATTTTTTTATGGACAACCATTTTTATTTATATAATATGCTCTACATGGTTGCCATTGTTTTGAAAACACATTTCAATACGTGTTCCCCACTGTTGATGAACACGCATTAGCACAGTTGACGTTATGCTTGTAATGGCGTTGGTGATACGTTCCTTTAGATGATTTATGTCTCGTATCTTTTCCTGATACACCATGGCCTTCAAGTGCCCCCAAAGATAGAAATCAAGGGGGGTGAGATCTGGGGATCTGGGAGGCCACTCCACAGGACCACGCCGACCAATCCAAGCATCCCGAAACTGCTGATCCAAATACCGACCCACGTGAAGACCATAATGAGGTGGAGCTCCATCTTGCTGGAAGTAAACTGGGAAGTTACCTTCCTCGTTTAGCAGGGATGGGAAAATCTCTTCTTGCAACATGTTAAGATACCTTTCGGCATTAAGATTTCCACTGACAAAAATTGGTCCAATAATTCTGTCACCCCATATCCCGGCCCACACCATCACTTTACCGGCACCTTGCATCTTCGTCGGACTCAGCCAGTGTGTGATGTTCGTTCCATGTCTGTTAAAGTTCATTGCAACCATGCGACTGCTTCCCGACCTAGCCATCAGTATGATTTCAATTCGTTGCTCTTTCGTCAAACGCATATTCTTAGGGTATCTGAAACATAAAAACAAACGTTTAATTTTTCCTATGTATGGAAACTTACGGCCCACCCTGTATATATATATATATATATATATATATATATATATATATATATATATATATATATATACACACACACACACACACACGATGAATTTCACAAACACGTGAAATGAATGAATGATGCACCTTGACGAGGTGTACTTCTTTATACACGAAAGATCTTTGAATCATTTTTCTTTTGGGTTTGCATTATATATATTATATAATTATTTTACATATACGGTACTGTCTGTGTGTATCATAAAAAACTCAGGGGACCATTCTGAGTTCATTCCCATATATATATATTATATATATATAATTTTGTATATACAGTATATGTAAAATAATTTATATATATATAATTTTGTATATACAGTATATGTAAAATAATTATATATATATATATATATAATATATATATATATATATATATATATATAATATATATAATTTTGTATATACAGTATATGTAAAATAATTATATATATATATATATGCAAATAACTGCAATGACCGCGCAGTATATAAATGAATAGAAACGACATAAGTATTAAGGAACGTTTCTGCACACGAGGAGCGTCCGACCGGCAATTGGAAGGCCCTGGGTTCGATTCCCAGGCGGTTCGCCTCATTTTTCATTATTTCGTTATCTCTCCTCCTCGTGTGCAGAAACGTTCCTTAATACTTATGTCGTTTCTATTCATATATATATATAATATATATATATATATATATATATATATTATTTACATATACTGTATATACAAAATTATATATATATATATATATATATATATATATATATATATATATATATATATATATGGGAATGAACTCAGAATGGTCCCCTGAGTTTTTTATGATACACACAGACAGTGCATGGAACAAGGAACTCTTCTGAGATAATTAAATCCACTATAGTCCGAATAAGTACCATTACTTATTCGGACTATAGTGGATTTAATTATCTCAGAAGAGTTCCTTGTTCCATGCACTGTCTGTGTGTGTCATATATATATACAGGGTGGGCCGTAAGTTTCCATACATAGGAAAAATTAAACGTTTGTTTTTATGTTTCAGATACCCTAAGAATATGCGTTTGACGTAAGATCTTGTTTACTGATGAAGCAAATTTTTACGTCAATGGAGAGGTTAATCGGCAAAACACGTTATTGGAGTAATGCTAACCCTAACTGGCTGAGTCCGACGAAGATGCAAGGTGCCGGTAAAGTGATGGTGTGGGCCGGGATATGGGGTGACAGAATTATTGGACCAATTTTTGTCAGTGGAAATCTTAATGCCGAAAGGTATCTTAACATGTTGCAAGAAGAGATTTTCCCATCCCTGCTAAACGAGGAAGGTAACTTCCCAGTTTACTTCCAGCAAGATGGAGCTCCACCTCATTATGGTCTTCACGTGCGTCGGTATTTGGATCAGCAGTTTCCGGATGCTTGGATTGGTCGGCGTGGTCCTGTGGAGTGGCCTCCCAGATCCCCAGATCTCACCCCCCTTGATTTCTATCTTTGGGGGCACTTGAAGGCCATGGTGTATCAGGAAAAGATACGAGACATAAATCATCTAAAGGAACACCAACGCCATTACAAGCATAACGTCAACTGTGCTAATGCGTGTTCATCAACAGTGGGGAACACGTATTGAAATGTGTTTTCAAAACAATGGCAAACATGTAGAGCAGTGCTCTTCAACCTGGGCGGTACCGCCCACTAGTAGGCGAAGGATCTCATTAATCTAAAGGTAATTGCAATTAATTTTATTGTTTTATGCAGGGTATATAACTTTTAGTTTGAGTTTTTGAATTTTGAATTTTGGTGGGCGATACGGAGATTCAAAAGTTACAAAAGTGGGCGGTAAGCATAAAAAGGTTGAAGAGCACTGATGTAGAGCATATTATATAAATAAAAATGGTTGTCCATAACAAAATGTTTATTTTTCCTATGTATGGAAACTTACGGCCCACCCTGTATATACATATATAATTATTTTACATATACTGTATATACAAAATTATATATATATATATATATATATATATATATATATATTAATTATTTTACATATACTGTATATACAAAATGACAGCTGCTACATGCATGCATATTACATACAGCTGTAATACTATTTATATTGGCAATACTACGCGTCACTATAAAACCAGACAGTGTGAATACTCGTGAGCATTTCGCCAAACAAAACCTACAAAACATTAACCCCCTCAGCAATCCGCAACTACTGCCATAAAGAGAACCACGCAATTTCTTACGATTTGTTCTTTGCCCAGATCAGACGCATTTTTTACAGCTCCTGAAAAGCGATTTAAAGTATATCTTCTTTCGTGTGTATCTGATTGATTGAAGTGTTTCATTGTCTAATTCGTTGTTTTATTAATGTTTTGCTCATTAGTCATTTCAATTATTTTACATTTTAATATTTTAATTACTGAACTATTTTATTATTTATCGTTGCACGAGAACACAATTTTTTTGCCATTTATTATTTTTATTATTATTATTATTATTATTACCATACTTCTGTTCTATTATTAGTATTAATATATTTATTTATTACAGAGGGAATTTAGAATCTTTTATTATCGTTTATTAATGTTTCATTTACATGATTAAAAATTATTCCAAGAGAAATTTAGGTTTTTTTTTTAATACATCCACCACGTGGTTGTTGTTTGTCACAGTTTATCCCCTAGGGCCTAGAGCCTAGATAGACCTTTCAGTTATCAACTTAAAAGCCTACCTCTTACATTCAGAAATTAATTTTAATTTTTCTTAGAGAATTTTTTTCCAGACGTAGCCCCGAACCTACGCGATTGTTCCGAATGTGGTGGAAAGTTTCCCCAATACTTTAACGGTTTTGGGGGGGGGGGGGGGGGGGGGGGGGGGTCAATCAGTGTATGCGTGTGGAGAGGAATTTAGTGCTTTGGCAACGAGGTTTAACTCTCTGTAGAATTTTGTTTCAAAGAGTTTAGGCGCGAGTTCTCACACGGCGGAAATCGCGCGAAGCCTCGACGACGAATCCCCGACCAGTCGTCATTCCCGCCTCCCTTTCCCTTCGGGAGATCGACCGTTTGAGCCAGTTCGAAATGGGGCTCGACCTAGACAGCATAAACCCCGCTTAAGAGTAGTTACAACTAATAGATTTTCAGTCTTAGACCCAGAACAGAATGAGAGGCGAGATTTTAGGCTAGGCGATTCCACTATTCGAGGGCAATTATAGGAGTTCCGCGGTAGGAACCCAACTCGGAGGCGATTTTGGCTACTAGAAGCAAACAGCATAAATAATGCATTCGCACAGCTAACGAATCTACCCACACAGTTGTTCATATAGGTACGTAATAATAATTATGCAACTGATTGGAATAATTCAGGGTGTCTCGTTTAGAAAAAATAATACTTATAATGTTAAAAGAAATATAACTGAAGTAGCGTTTATTAAACATATTAGTAATTTTAATGTTAGCTCCGGTACATATAAACGGATTGTATTTCCAACCTTATTTTCAATCAGTGTAAAAACAGTTTCCCTTCATTAATCTGAGGAATTAGATCCTTTGCGAGGGTTTCTAATAAAGCACGTATTAGGCTGGACGGACTCGTCTGTATTTTCAACTTCCCGGAAGGAGTTGAAATGTATTCAAAAGTACTCGGATTGGATGTCTAATTTTTCCCGAGGGTTACTTCAAAATAAAGAAGTTCAAGCGTTTAATGGAAATCACACACACACACACCTCGACCGTCGAAATGTCCCTTATTCCGACGCCGATTCCATGAAAATGTAAATTTTAGAAATCATCATCATATTCATCATTACTACTATAATTCACCTAAAGTGTGTGTGTGTGTGTGTGTGTGGTGTGTGTGTGTGTGTGTGTGTGTGTGTGTGTGTGCAGAAAAAACTTTTACGTTTTTAAACAGATTTCGACCAAACTTCGTATAGTGGATGGGGGTGATGCGTAATGAACGAAAATATGTGACCAGGCCCCCCCCCCTTCCCACCAATTACTGGGCCCGAAGGCCCCAGCACCGCGATAAAACTATAGAAAAGAACGCAGCCATGAAAATACCTTGAGCTTCACATTGTGTCAAGATTTGTGAAGCTTAAGATTTTCATGACTATAGTTTTATTGACCAAATAATTCAACCCCCAGTAATTGGGGGGGTCAATAACACTATAGAAAAGAACGCAGTCAAGAAAATCTTGAGCTGAAGGGCTGAAGGTCCCAGCACCGCAGGTCTAGCTAAATGGGCCACTCGGGCCCACTTTAGCTAATTAATTAGTGTCTACAAACTCTAACCACTATCTACTACTATCTGCATGGAAGAGAGGTGAGAGAGATAGAAATGATATCCAGATAAAGAGGCTACTGATGTTTAAAATAAAATACGCCGAATTATGAGCGTACGACGTAGCCTCATAATTCGGTTTGGGGCGAAGACCCAAGCACCGTAAGTCTACCAAAATCGCCGATCTTTTGCTAGTAGAAATAAAAACAGAAAAAGTGCATATTTTCAAAACAACAAATACAGTACAAGTATTATAAGTGAAATTATTTACAGTGAAGTTTTGGGATATCTTAATTATCTGTTTGGACCAATGTACAAAAGAGAACCAATCACGAGCCTTCTTAATTCCCGTTTGAAGGTGTAAAATTAGCGTAAATATGTATATGTACAGGACAGTAAGTACCGTGAACATGTCGACCCTCGGATCGTTCCAAGGAAAACTACACGGATAATCTGGTGAGCCGTTTGAATTTACATGTACTGTACTTATTTAAAAGCTTTTTAATTGCAATAGTAATATTAAATGGTTTACAATTGAAATATCACTAACTTTATACAGTGCTTAAAACAATAGGATTTTCGTAATAAACTAATAAACTCGTGATGCTTCGGGGAGAGCTCCCACTATTCTGAATTTTAGGCTATCCCGACCTGACTGCTACATTAAGTCAGATTAGTGAGGAATTGGTGTAGTAAAATTACACACACACACACGAGTGACCCGTTGCCCACGTCGGGCTAACATCATGAAAAAGAAAACTATAGCGTTTGTAATTTTACCATTACTTATTCAGACTCGAGTGGATTTAATTTTCTCAGAAGAGTTCCTTGTTGCATGCACGGTCTGTGTGTATCATTATATATATATATATATAATATATATATATATATATATATATATAATATATTATATATATATATACATACATATATATATATATATACATACATATATATATATATATATATATATATATATACACGGTGAACCAAAAGTAGGTGGACAGTAGGTTGAATACGGTTTGTGTTATATTATATTATAACTATGGTGTTCATTATAACTATGGTGTTTGTGTTATTTATATTAAATATTATAACTAAATTTATTTAAATTTTATTTGTATTATAGTATACAAAAAAATTAAATATGTATTCTCAAAATAAACGTTATCATTTACTGTCCACCTACATTTGGTTCACCCTATATATTATATATATATATATATATATATATATATATATACACACACACACACACACAGGGTGTTTCTAAAGTAACCATCTATTTTGGTGAAATATTTATAATATTTCAATTGCTTTACATGATTTTTTGTTAATTATTTTATTTTATTTTCAGACCCATATCATTGATGATGAATGTGCAAGAACGGGCTTATGTAGTAACATGCAGGATAAAAGGCATGAAGTGCAATGAAATTAGAGAAAAGTTTGAGAGAAGGTTTCGTAAAACAGGCCCTAGAGACCAGGCTATTCGCGAATTAGTAAACAAATTTATGAGGACTGGATCTGTGCATGACGAGCGTAGATCTGGACGGCCAAGATGATCTCACGAAAGAATCGAATCTGTTCAAGAAGCATTCGAAGAGGATCCACAATTATCGATTCGGAGGGCATCCCACAGATTAGAAATTCCACAAACAACGGTTTACAGAATTCTACGTTATGATTTAAAGAAAAAGCCATACCACATTCAAGTGTTCCACAACTTACAAGATTATCCACGAAGAGCAACAATGTGTGCCGAGCTTACAAATATATATATATATATTTTCATGTTTTAAAGGTGTTTTTTTTATAATTCATATTATTTCGCAAAATAGATGGTTACTTTAGAAACACCCTGTATATATAATTATATTTATATATATATAAATTATATATACACTGTATATATATAGAAAATAATGTTTCAGACCAACAAAGACCCTAGAATCCACTCATGGCTGGTCCACCTAACTGTGATTGTAGTTGTGTATTGCGCATGTCCTCCGTGGTGGCCGAGGAGACCTACAAATTTACGTGGGTTCCGAACCACAAAAACCTTAATTTTACTACCTTAAACTATACCCAATCTATCAACATATGCGTCTAATCTATTTTTAAACATGTTTATAGACGTGCTACTAATTACTTCTACCAGCAAACTATTCCAGCTATTTACTATTCTATGCGTAAAAAGGTTTTCGACAACTGCTGTCTCGAACCTTCTACTTGTCAACTTACACCCATTATTTCCAGTTCTATTATATTGTGATATTTCGAAAAAGCTCTCTATTTACGTTATCGAACCCATTCATAATTTAAAACCTGGATTAGATCACTCATTAGCCTCCTAGTCTCGAGTGTAGTCAATTTTAACTCCTTAAGCCTATCCTCATACGACTTCGCGTGTGTGTGTGTGTGTGTGTGTGTGTGTGTGTGTGTGGTGTGTGTGTGTGTGTGTGTAGCTATTAAGATTTTGTTTAAATAATGCGTATGTTGTTATTCGTGTTAAATTTATAAACGAGTAAAAGGTATACCCCCAAGGTGAAAATTATTCTCCATATTTGGCTAATTTATATTTACACGAACCTGAAAATACTGTACTTTTTGTTAAACTCGTCGATGTCCTTGACACATTTAAATATACTTATAGGTATAGATGATTAGTCATTTTTAGTGAAATTTCAGCGACATTAACTGATATTAGGGAGATCTATCTTGAATCCCTGGATATAGAAATTATCACAACTAAACTTACTCATTATATTTAGATCTCCCATATTTTTTTTTCTTATACAATATGATGATAAACTGTATACTAGGCCGGGTCGAAAATGGGAATTTTTTTATTTCTTAAAAAGTACACTATGTGAGAAGTTTCATTTTATCATCTTAACAAAATATTAAAATATCAAGCATGTGCTACCCCTGCTACCCCTAGCACATACCCCTTCCCCCTTTTTTACCCTCATATTTGCATATACTTAAATGGGAAAAATTTTATTTCTTAAAAATTACACTATATGAGAAGGTTTTTTATCACTAACAAAATATTAAAAAAATCAAAGCATGCCCCTGCTTTTTTACCCTCATAGTTGCGTATGTTTAATGTTGTTATATGTTACATGATAAATTGTTTGTTTAATGCTTGATATTTTTATGTTTCAGATAAATAGAAATAATTTGCATTTGCTTTAATTATAATTTGAATTATCATAAATTACATATAATTTGATTTTACTTCTGAATATAAACTATGACTACTAGAAGCAAGTCTTCAAATGCAGCCTTTGGATATCCTACCCAATTCCCAGCAGCCATGACTCCTTCAAAAGCAGATATTGTGAGACACTACCTTTTTTTGTGAGCCGTCGTGAAGCTAAATAAAAAGGATCAACAACTGCTAATGATTGTTACAGGGTTGTTGTAAAAGATATTGAAGACATTTGGATGAAATTTTCTTTTCCTACGATTAACACCAAAGGTATCTACTTAAAGTCGGTCGACTAATAGAAGCAGCCTCAAAATTTAACAAGGTGCCGTTACATCGAAGAAATGAAAGTTTTGCCTTAAAAGTAGCTCAGTATGATGAAATGTTTGATATATCTTCTTGTGAATGCTATAATAAGGGAATTGATAGGAAATCTTGCGGATGTAAGGATAAAATACCAATGGCAGAATGGAAGTCTTTTGTGGGTCAAAGACAAAGAAAAAATCAGTTAGGACCAATTGATCGCATAGTCAACAAAGAAGAGATCTTTAGCAAGAGCCCAAGAAGCACAAAACCGTCAACTAAAAGCACAAGAAATGACTGAAGCCACCAATGTTTTACCATCGGAATTTATAGAAAATACCGAAGACATGGATGTAGTTTCAGAGTCAGGATGTAGATTATGAGGCCGATTTAGAATTGACTGAGAATATTCAGAACAGGTACTGCTATAAAAACCTAGCATTAACAGCAAGATCGTTATCATGTAAGTCGTAGAGCTGCAGCTGCAATAGTCAATACAGCTTTAAAAGATACGGGGATCCTTAACCACACCAACATGCTTGACAAAGAAATTAGAAAGAGAAAGACGCATGGGTGAAACAAATACTTTTAGGTCTAAATCCGAAAATCTGAAGATGGAGTACCTTGGATTTGATGAAAGGAAAGATAACACATTAACTAAAAGTGGAAAGATAAAAGAAGAACAGTATGTTATTGTGAAAGAACCTGGAAGCATCTATGTAGACCATGTCACACCAGATAATGGAACTGCTCGCTGCATAGCAGAAGAGTTGATAATTATTACAGACTCGAACAGCGCAGATACTATCAAAGCTTTAATGTGTGATGGTACTCCTGTAAATACAGGAAAAATTGATGGAGCCATAAAACTGGTTGAAATTCATCTTAACAGACCAGTGCAGTGGTTGGTGTGCCTCTTGCATTTGAATGAGCTGCCTTTTATGCACGTCTACAAAGTCATTGATGGTAGAACAACAGGTCCAAATACTTTTGTGGGTTCAATTGGGAATAAACTGAAAACAGATTTAACAAAATTGGAAGTGGTCAAATATTCTCGCGTAAAGGGAAACATTAAAAAAATTCCAGCAAATGTTGTGAAGGAGCTAAGCAGTGATCTACAGATCTACAGAAGCTAAGGCTAACAAAGACCCTAAGATCCACTCTAAGGTTAGCCCGAGAGAAAGGAAAGAGTAGGGGGTTAAGAGAAGAGAAGAGAATAAGGGGTTAAGTAAGGAGAAACACCTATCACTCGTGCGTTAACATTCATTCAGAAAGAGAAAAAAAGACTCTCCATCATCATCATCCGCCGGCCACTGCCGACAAGTCAGAAAAATAGTCGGAGAGAATAGGAGAGGGGTGAAAGATGAAAAGAAGTAAAATAAAAACGCTTACAAACCATGCAAACACAGTCTTAACTCACTGTCATACCATGCAAACTACAAACATGCAAGAAAAGAGTGTTACAGACATGCAAAGTAAGGAGAATATAAAAAAAAAAAAAAAAAAAGTAGGTAAGTTAAACAAAGTGGGTTAGTTTACGCTACGAGCTACATCTACGTTCGTGTTAGTCTAATTTTTTTTTTTTTTTTAAATTTTATTGCTGGCATCACAGGCTGGCATTAATCGTCAACAGACTCATCCTCGACCACCACCCCCAGAGCTCCTGTTGCTAATTGTTTTTTCTTATTTTAAACAGCGTTAATATTTTTAAAATGTCTGTCAAGACGGTTCTTAAACACATTAACGCTGATAGAGTTCACGACGGGAGCGGGAAGATTACTCCATTTATCAATTACTTTAAACGTAAAGAAGTTTTTAGCGATATTAGTAATGAAACGTCTGCCACGCAACTTAAATCCGTTATTACGAGTATTACTATTATCGAAAGTGAACAATGTCAAAATTTACGTTATCGATGTTATTAACGATTTTGAAAACTTAAATAAGCTCCCCCCTTAATCTCCTAGTTTCGAGCGAATACATGTCTAACTCTTTAATCCTATCTTCATAAGGCTTGTTGCGCAATGACGGAATTAGTTTCGTGGCACGACGTTGAACCCTTTCTAACCTATCAATATCCTCACGCAAGTACGGGCACCAAAACTGAACGACATATTCTAAATGAGGCCTGACTAGGGACTTGTAAAGGGGGCAATAGAATATCCTTCGATTTAAATTCGAAATTACGCGCTATGAAGCCTAACATCCTATTAGCTTTTGCGCAAGGCTCCAGGCACTGGTTCCTAACCTTTAAATCCTTAGATACGCGTACACCTAAATCTACTTCCTCGTCAACGCTCGCCAACTCCCTATCATCCATCGTGTACGTGTAATTATTGTTGCAAGAACCTATATGCAAAACTTTACATTTGTCTACGTTAAATTGCATCTGCCACTTATCTGTCCACTCCATAATCCTATTTACATCGTCTTGGAGCCTATTACTATCGTCCTCGTTAACAACCTTACCGCCTATTTTAGTATCGTCCGCGAATTTTGACACGTTACTAGTCAATCCTACATCTATGTCGTTAATGTAAATTACGAATAGCAATGGGCCTAACACTGAACCCTGTGGGACACCGCTACCTACATCTAACCACCCAGATTCACTACCATTAACTACGACCCTCTGTCTCCTAGCACGAAGCCATTCTTCTAACCAGTTCGCTACCTGACCGCGTATACCGTGCGCTTTGACCTTCGCAATTAGTCTCCTATGCGAAACCGTATCGAACGCCTTTATAAAATCTAAATAAATAACGTCAGCTGCTCTATGCTTATCGTATTCGCGCACTATTTCGTTATAAAATTCTAACAAATTAGTTAAACAAGACCTATGGCGTCGAAACCCATGCTGACTACTATTAGTCAAATCTCTACTTTCTAAGTGATCGATGATACGATTCCTAACTAACGGATTCCAAAAGTTTACCGACAATTGACGTTAAGCTAATGGGCCTATAATTGCTAGCTACTGCGCGGTCGCCTTTTTTAAAAATAGGCGTGACGTTAGCTAATTTGAAGTCTTCAGGAATAATCCCCGTTTCGAGTGAATGATTAAAAATCTTCGTTAAGGAGTGCCTGTGTCTGGCAGTGCAAACTGGAGACACTTCTCAAGATCTGTCCACTCGATCACCAGGTACCCTTCACCATACTCGCTGGCTAACTCTAGCCAACAGGGGTCCTTCGATTATATTGTATCTCAACGTCAAAAAGATATAGTCAAGATTATTATACAGTTCTATGCTCCAGGGTGGTTTTGGATAAAATCTCATCCTAATGCAACTGATGGTGCATATAACTTTTAGCATTTAATGTGTTTGCTTCGAAATTTAGATGAACAACATAGATCAATCATAGAACCAGTATTAAAGAATAACGCCTACTTTGCTCACCCAAAAAATATACTCATATCAATGGTAACTGACAAGAGACTAGAAATTAGGGAGCAAGCTATTCAGAAAAGCATCCTTTCAAGAACAGGATTTTCAGGTACCAGAAACTTTGAGTTGCCTCGAACCCTCAATTTCCAGTCTACTGACTACACCGAGATGATCGATTGGCGAAGAGAGATCATTACTCCTCCATTGCTGCTAAACAATTTTAGCGACGATGAGCTACTACAGGCTCGATGTAAGCCACTGGAGATAGTTTCTTTTCCATGCCACAGTCAAAGTGTGGAAAGGGCAGTGAACCTAATAAAAAAGGCATGTCAGGAAAGAATAGGATATGACAACCGTCAAAAGTTTATCTTAAACTCATTAGAATCAAGGTGGAAACTGCCCAAGTTTGAATGGAAGGCCCAATGGAGTGAGTAAGAAACATATGAAATAAAATTTCCTAATGATACTGAAAATTTCTTCCCTTTTGATGTGATAAACAATGAAAAAGTGAATTGAATTTTAGCACATTTATTATGCCTCTAATTTTTTCTTCTGAATATATTGCTGTACTTAATTAATTTTCCTAATACTGTACATTATTAAATAAAATATTATACGTTAATAAAGATTTATGTCATCAAAAAACCTGAATGTAAAGCAAGTCTCGTATAAATGGAATATTCTTCAATATAAGTAAAAAAGTGAAAAATTGTGCCAGGGGTAGGAGGCTTTAAACAGCGAAAATAATAATTTATGAGGGGGTTCCTGTGTTCCATTCAAACCCCTCACAATATGTACCTTTTCAATATAAAATTTCGACCCGGCCTACTGTATACTAATCTGTGTGATAAAAGAACATCTTTGGTTTCCCTTCCCCTTCATCAAATGTAGCCAATAATCTTGGTAAAAATGTGTTTCCTTCATAATTAATTCGATATTCAAATATGATGATGTTTTAAAAAAAAGGCTATTTACAACATTAATTTATTAGTTAAAATTTTTTTACGTAAAGGGTATACCAAATATGATATCTCAAATTTTATCAACATACTTCAAAAAAATATATATATATATATATATATATATATATATCAACATACTTCAAAAAAATATATATATATACCTACTATGATACATAGATTCTTGTAAAATTCAACACGAATAAGATTCCTGATGACGTCACTAGCCTAAATTCCACATACTGTAGGTTTTTTTTTTTTTCAGTCGTTGGCTCAGTCTGCTTATAGCGCTACCTTACTTTATAGATATTCCAAATAGTTTTGTAGATACCGTTTTTTTTAATATTTTCCTAGTGGTATTTACTACTTCGTGAAATTTTCAGCTGAAAGGCCATTTGGGAAGGTTGATTTTGGATTTTAAGTAATTCGTTACTATTAAGGTTTTATATATTTTATATTATAAATTAATCCACCGCAGGTACCTGTTCCGTTAGCCCTGTAACCAGACACTTCAGTACCAAGTCTGAAGAGGTCAGTGGTGTATGGTTTGCCGATATTTTATCGACTTAACACTCGCCATCACCACTGCCATCTTGTTGGAAAGTATATCTTTCACCACTGATTTGTCGAATATCAGTTAGATAGAGTGAAAGATATACTTTCCAACAAGATGGAGCCCCTGCTCACAGAGCACGACAAACTGTCACATTCCTTGGACGAAACACCAAATTTTATCGAACCCAATGTGGCCGGCTAGTAGCCCCGATCTTTCACCACTAGATTATGGTGTTTGGGAAGCCCTGAAGTCCAAAGTTTACATCCCTGGTACCAATATAAGAGACATGGATGAACTACGCGAAAGAATTCGTTCGGCTGGGAGGTGGTCTCAGCGATATATAAACAGGTGTATTGATCAGTGGCGTCCACGTTTGGAGGCCTGCGTCGAGCAGGAAGGGGGACACATCGAGCAACTTCTCTAAGACGAACAACATGCTAAGGTCATCTATGAAGTTTGGGAGCTCTAGTTCCCTTACTTTTTTTAATATGACAGTCTACCTCTATGGAGGATCACTTTTTTTTTACCTACCCTATATATATATATATAAAAACTAGGTTCATGACACCACTTGGGGTGGGTGAAAAATAAACTGATATTATTCTTTTAAAGTTGTTTCTGGCCCACTTAGGTTTTTAAACCGAAATAAGAGAGCAAATTTATGGAGAAAAAATCAACGAAAATGGGGTCGATTTTTTCTTATTAGCTTTGGCCTTATTTCATTGCTCTTCCTCCCTTTCTTACACTAATTATACAGTGCCTATTCGTACCTTAAATGTCAGGTATTTCTTACATACAGTATACCTTTAGAAATTTATCTCTCTACAAATAGGTTACGTATAAAAGCAAACGTGGTGTGATATTGTATGATAAGAGTATATTTGAAGGAGTACGCAGAAATTACAAAAATAATTAGCTATAATTAGCATCAACGTAAAATACCATATTGCAAATGTATTCGTACCCCTGTATTAGTGCTCTGTAGTACTCTTTAGCCGAAATAACATCTAAAAGGCGATACAAGCGTATGTAAGGTTTTTGCATCTTTGCCAAGAAATACTCAATGGGATTTAAGTGTAGACTCGAACCGTTCACAGCCTTTTTTCTTGAACCATTCCAATGTTTTTTTAGCTGTGTGCTTTGGGTCGCTGTCCTATTGAAATATAAATCCACGTCCACCGCCATGTCTCGAAGAAAGAATATATTATCCTCCAAAATACGGTTATATTTGGTTGCACCCATCGATCCTTCCTTCAATACGAACAAAGTGCCATTTCCTGCCAATGAAAAGCAATCCCGGATCATGACACTACCACTTCCATGCTTCACCTTGGGAATAGTGTTCCGCGACTCGACTCCAAACAAAGCGTCGCTGATTGCAGTCGAATAACTCAATTTTGGTTTCATCTGACCAAATGACTTTCTCTTCTCCCACATCTGTTGAGTCATCGCGGTGCTTCTTAGCAAAGTGTAACCCGCCCCAAATGTGCTTCGTCTTCAGGAGGGAGCTCTCTTCTCGCAACTCGACCATAAAAGCCTTCTCGCGCAAGGATCTAGAGATGGTAGACTGATGAGCTATGGTCCCAGCTTTAATCAAAGAGGTTAGCAGCTCAACTAAGATCAATTTAGGATTGACACGAACGACCCTAGCCATTTTATTGGCCGCTCTAGACGTGATCTTTCGAGGCCTACCGGATCGAGGGAGAGGTGCTACGGTACCAAATTTCTTCAATTTGTGGATTACGAACGCGAGTGGTCGCGACAGGTACGCCAAACTTGCCAGCTTCTCGTATCCCTCGCCGGACTCGTCAGACCTAGCGATCTCTATAGTCTATAGGAAAGCGCTCGGACGCTTTCCGACAAATACGACAACTTCGCTCTCGCGTTATGACGAATAATTGAACTAAACTGAACTCCGTGAAATACGTTCATCAAACAACCCGTGATAACTCGAAACTGCTACTTCACGAAATATAAACTAGCGGAACGACATTCACACTCAATGACGTTACTAAAGGGACCCGTATTTAGTACTAATATAGGGGGGCATGAATACATTCGCAATTTCTGCGTACTCCTTCAAATATACTCTTACCATACAATATCGCAACGTTTGTTTTTATACGTAATGTACGTGTGGAGAGAGAAATTTCTAAAAACAAATGCGAGAAATACCAGACAAACTTTGGGGTACGAATAGTTTGGCAGACCATTGTATTATATGCCCAAGACGGTTGGCAAAGATAAATAGACACCTTTGTTTTTCCAAAAATTGATTAAATTATAAAAGTTAATACATTTCTTGAATCAATAACTGTAAAGGGGAAAGGAACAACACTATTTTAAATACATTTTCATTCAAACAAAATAATGTTATTTATATGACATTTATAATGAACAAAAAAATTTTCGGAAAAAACAAAGTTGTGATTTACTTTCGCTAACCGTGCTCGCGCTCGCTCGGGTGGTGTGTGTGTGTGTGTGTGTGTGTGTTGTTTTTTTCACGCCATCAGATTGATCGTGTTGGTGCACGTACAGTTTCGGAAACAGGTTCGCCTAGAAAACAAAATTTTGAAAAGCATAAACAATTGCTAATGAACAATGATTTTTTTACGTCACAAAATGAACTAAAATTACTCAAAGAAAAACGGAAAATTACCAATTCGCGATTAGTATCTTGCACCACCTTCATTTTAGACTTTTTTCAAATTCTACGTTTTTCGGCGAACCTTTTCCAAAAGCGTACGTATCTACGTAGTTAATGCATACGCGTACGTACGATCTCCGCATACGTAACACTACGTACAAATACAACCCATAATTTTCAAGAAAAAACTTGAAGCGAAACCCAACCACTAAACCAAAGACGATATAAATAAATATGACAACATTGAAACCGTGTCTGAAGAATCGAATTCTTTAAATACTTCACAAGATTAAACGAGAATAAAAAATAAATAAAATTGACACCATTTCGTGGTGAAAAGTAACAGTAGTTGTTGTTGTTGTTGTTGTTGTTGTTTTCTTAAACTCAAATTTAATAGAGAAACCCGTTCTTCATACAGGAACACTGAAAAAAAACATTTCAGTTACATGAAAAAAAAGGTGACGGGGAGGGACTGTATAATTATTGTATAGTCAAGGTTGCAGTGAATCTATCGTGTAAACACTATTTATTTATTGGTATTCGGTATCTATGTGATACAAGCGCGAGCGCGCCCCTGCGCACACACGCAAAATGCGTGATTTGTTAATTTCGCCTGTAAAGATGTCAATGGTCAATTAAAAAGAAATTTAAATCGTTAACATTTTAACATTCAAAAAATAATAAAAATAATTTTTCATTAATAATCACATTAAATTCCATTTATTACAACACATTCATTCTTTTGCACACACACACACACAACTACGAAGTCATTCACTACTGTCCACGAATACGTGCGAGCGGCGGTCCCGTATCGATCTTCCTATAGTAACATTTAGAGGGCCTGGACTGAGGACCAAACCTTTTTTATTTGTGTATCGATTAGTCAATTGAATGGTTGGGTCATTCCGAGAAGAGGGGAGTGGGGAGGGGGTTAAATTAGGAGTCAATCAGAGCCAGTTAAGATTATCAATTAGGGTCAGTGCCGATGGGTTTTTTTTTTTTTACGTAGGAAGTAGGGACCCCAAGGGCGAACGATCACAAAAATGCACCCTCTATATCAGTGGTTCTTAACCAGGGGGGCGCGCCCCCCTAGAAACAGGAATTTCTCTAATTGTATTTGTTATTCTCTTAACGAGAGCATGGGCTAATATTGAGAATGTTATTTTGATTGAAGGGGGGCGTGGAGGGAAGGACCAATTCCTAGAGGGGGCATGGTAGTAAAAAGGTTAAGAACCACTGCTCTATATAGTATAAGAAAGAGCCGAAATCAAGGTCTCCGATGCTCACGATGCCTTTTTTTTAATTTTGAAAAAATTGCGTAGTATGTAAAATGCATGTATGTGTGCAGTGAAGAATAGAGGGTGAAACGTGCGTTTGAGAGCATGGTGGACTGCTCACATGGTAGATGAGACGCGGAAAAAGACCAGCCAAAGAGGACAGTGACGGGAAAAACGGGAGTTCTAGCACTCCCTGTCTTCTGCCTAATGCCCCACCCCCCGCGCCCCGGAATATTTCCCTGGTCGATTGTGTCTAGAATCTCTTCCCGCAAAGGTTGGGGGGGGGGTTGGGGGGAATAATAATTATTACTATTTTTTTATAATACGTTTATAGAGGATTCAGCAATGCCGGAAAACAATCATCAAAAACCTGTTATCAGTTTTTTATAACAATAAATATAGGAAATCCTCGCGCGGTTCCAAGTATTTATATAACTTTACTTCTAGAATAAACAGAAAAAAAGGGGAAAAAAACATTTTGAAAGGACGGAAAACATTCTTCAGATGTTTTTGCGCTGTGTCGTTCTTTGATTGTCGCGATTCTGCCCTTCAGTTCATCCAGATTTTGTGGTTTAAAAGAGTAAGCACCGTTTTCAGCATGCCATCACGGAAAAAAAATCCAAAGATTAAAGATTTTGTGAACGGGGTAGGCAAAGAAAATGTCCACCTCTATAGATCCATTTTCCAAGAAACGTTTCGTACAAAACTTTTAACATTTTAGGTGTAGTGACAGACAGGGGGCTCTGCCTTGCTAAAAAATTGTGGTACTTAAAAGATTTAAAGCTTTGGCAGTGGTGAGAAATTTCTTTATTCTATAACACTCGAATTAAAAAAAATCGGTTCCTCTTCCTTTGTTAAAAAAAAGGGGGAAAAAAAAAATTCAGCACAAATTAGTTGCGTAGTCATCAAGTACTAAGTCCCAATTAATTGTAGTTTGACATGCCGCGGTAATATTTCATTTTTAAAGACTAAACGATTCATTGACTCGTTCACTGACTGACTGACTGCCTAATTGAGTGATCGATTGATTGCGTGAGTGATCGATCTACTAACCGTAGCATTCGCCGGCGGACCTACATGGCGATGTTATTTCGCATTGAAAATTTATAAAATGATCAGAGACGGAAGTAGATTTTTACTGATAACGAAGTTCAGTAGAGGTCTAATATCAAAGGTAAATGAATCAGGCACGAGGTAAGAAATCAGGAGCATCCTAAACGAATCTCTTATGATAATTCCCGTACGATGATTCGTATATTTAAAACATTATCAAATTCTAGTTATCGGCCAAAGCGTTTATTACACATCCGGGAATCAACCTACTACAGTGTGCTCTACGCACTTATTGCGCAAAGTGGTCCCCTATATCCGGCAACAGGAAAAGCAAAAAGTTACGAAATGGTCGTCGATTTAACGGATAAAGTTCTCGGAGACGAGAACGTATCGCCGGATAAAGTTCGTAACTGGCAGCAGAAAGAAAGTTTGACGCGAATCATTACTGGCGTTACCGAGGTGATCAAAGGGTCAACAAAAGACGACGCCCTTCCGTTTCAGATGGAGCCACAAAAGGAAGTGCGAGACGATCGGATGTTGAGCAGAAACCCAATGGAGAGTCGAAACTGCGGTTAAGAGAATGTGCGTATACAACGGAGGTGGCGGGGTTGAATAGAGATATTTTGCGAGTCTTACATAATAGCAACCAATTCTGACACGAGGGTGAAGGCACTAACAACAACAAATAAAATACATAGAAATATTCCTCTCAGAGTATAAATCCAATCAAAACTGTCGTATTTACATTTATTTAACCTTGATCTTCCATCACGAAAATTAACCTGCTTGGACCAAGTGCGAGCAATTTTGTCAAGTTACACTGCAAACCGACGATGGTTAAAGAATAACAGAGTTCATTCTTCGCCATTTGAATTACTATTGTGTAAAACTGATCTCTTGACCTACAATAACCAAAATCAAAAGGTTTCTTCATTAGCTGCCTAATTAGGTTAAAATCGGGTCACGCCTGTGTGTGTGTGTGTGTGTGTGTGTGTGTGTGTGTGTGTGTGTGTGTGTACGCGCACGCAGGTAATGATGAAGCCTTTAAGGACATAATAATTATGACATACGACTGTGCACGAGACGTAAAACACCAATTGTACATTATTAGTCAAAGGGAAAACCCATTTCGCCATTAGAATCCATCGATCGAGTAATAGTACGCATTCGCATAGTCTTTGGTTGAATTCAGGGTCAATGTCATTAAATGCATGCCACCACTCTACCCAAATCCCCGTTTGACGCTACTTTCCCAAACTTTTGCCGTAATCCCTCCTCATAATCACTAGTTTCCATAAGACCTTTCTCGTAAAGACGTAATTTTAGTTATTTATAATTATGAAATTACGGGAATCTCGCAATCGTACTTTATATAATTACCTTTCCGTGTTCAGTGACATACATACTGTACATCAAGTAATGCAGAAAGGTCGATCCTGAACCGTCGTCTATCAACATGATGGTGCTCCTTGTCACTATGCCAAAATTATTCAGGATTATCTAAATGGACGTTTTCCAAATCGCTGGATCGGACGCGGAAGCAACAAAAGACCTTGGCCAGCGAGATCACCAGATTTAACCCCTTTAGATTTCTTTGCATGGGGCTTTATCGAGTCGCACGTCTATCAGACGAAGATTACGAGTCTTGAAAACTTACGTACACGTATACGAACTGCTGCAGATAACATAACCCCGCAAATGCTCCAGAATGTGTTTAGAAATGCTGCGAAACGATTTGAGCTGTGCAGGGATACTGATGGGCGTCACGTCGAATCCTACTCTTAATTATTTAATAAATGTTACCACTTTTATGATTGAATTCCATATAATTTCCAAGTGCTTCACAAAAATAGATCCTGACTTTATGTACACCCTGTATATACCTTTCGCTATTTCCCTCAAACGAGCTACAGAGATACGTAATGCCTTCAACTCGAGAGCCACAGTTCGAAATTAACTATCGTAATTTCAAACATGATCCGCCTCATTATTATAGCTTGAGAGAAAAACGAGCATTTTGTTATTCTCGGAAATACAACAATTCTCTTCAAACTCGCAAAGAAAAACTCAAAATATAGTACGATTATTACACTCTCCTCGACAGTCAACGACCCGAGTCCGACATCTTACCACTGTCGAGTTTAGCTTTTGAGCCGAATTCATTTCATCGTGAGCTTTTGGAAGAAACTGCACTAGTTAACCTTTTACTTCAGTCTTTGTATTAAAATCAACCTAAATTATTGTGGTATTCTATTAAGCAAATTCAGAGAACGGTTAACTCGTGCATTTTCTTCAGAAGGTCGGACTAAAATGAGTTCCGCCCCAAAGCCAAATTTGAAAGGAAGTTTCGTCTTTCTGCTTCCTGGATGGCTTAGCCTGAGTCACGGTGGTAAGATAGCGGACTCACTCGGGGCGTGAATTACGAGTACAAACCCTCCCTTGTGACTACACGTTTTACTTTAGTGCTCGTATTATATGTATATATATATATATATATATATATATATATATATATATATATATATAAAGTCAGAGGAGTTTCAAAACAATTTTAAACATGTTTTATCATGAAGCAGTAACCGAATAGGAGTAATAATTAGCTTAATTAGGTCCCTTTTCCTCCCTTCGCCCACCTCATCACCACTATCTATGAACATCATTGTACGAAATGTTTTGAAATTAATTAATTAATGGAAATACAAACAAGTATATATATATATATATATATATATATATATATATATATAAAGTGGATTGGTTTAAACCACGGTTTTTTTGGGGGGGGATTTCACCCTATATATATATTATATATATAATGGTACTTACCATTTTTTGGTGCAACTTTTGCAGTCGGTCCTCGTACCATACTGTTTCGAGCCGGATCAATTTTTATTGGGGGGGGGTGTTTTAGTAAAAAAAAAATTTAAAAAAAAGTTTTTGCAAATGTTCCTTTGAAAAATAAACCTTAAATATAAATGTTAAAAAAAAACCGCTAAAAATGTTAACGATTATGTAAAATTACATCTGACAACTTACGCGTCTATGTACGTATCTTTTAGACTGCTTATCATAGTGTGAATGATATTAACCTCTTATGTACTCTATAATAATAATAATAACAGCCGGCTGACATGTACAAATTGGTATTTTTATTATTTCTTTGAACTATATATTAAATTAAGTCTCGTTTTTTCTTATAATTAAAAAAGTAACTGGAATAATAATAATAAATAAAAACCCGCGAACGTTTAGCGTTTTTATATTAAATACATTAAAAAAAAAACGGGCACAAAATTTTTTCTCAAAGTAAGACAAACTATTGTGAATATAATAAAAACAATTCCCTTTAAAAACTTTGGCTATACAATTAAGTATGTATTTACTGTATTATTTTAATACTAATATGTATATATATATATATATGTATAGGAACTCTAGTAAAAAAAAAAATGAATTCTAATATATTTTACTAAACCGACAACAACTAGTTCTTAAATATATTAAAATGATATTACAAAAAAGAAGAAAATAGTTGGTTGTGCGAACAAATATTGATGGTGTAAAACGTACTTAAAAGTATACAAGAATTTTTGGCCACTGACAACAATTAACAAGTTCGTAAAAATTCTATATTACTTCTGCGATTGGTGAAACCCAACGAAAACTAACACGTGAATATATTGAGGAAAAGAAGAAAAAAAATGTTTTTAATGTATTTTACGATAAAAACAAATCTAATTTTCAAAGAAAACCGACTAAAAAACGAGGGGTTTTTTTTTTTTTTTCAATTCTCTAATAAGCAGCGTTTAAAAGGTAAACTAATACAAAAATATACGAGGTTTGTAAACGAAGGAGAAAGATCATTCAACGAGGGGGGACTTATTAAGCTAGGGTTATGTTAGACGGTGATTTAGGGTAATTTCATTACTTAAGGGTATTTTATCAAAGGGGGGACCCGGCCCGGATGCCATCAGAATTTTCTCTTCAGCTTCGTCTGAAAGAGAAAAAAAAAATTACCTGCATTTACAGTATAGAAATAGTTATAGAAAAGTGCGTACGACAATATATATATATATATATATATATATATAAAATATATAATAACAACAATAATGAAAGGATCGAAAGGTTGAACCACGAAGATATGCATCACTGATGTCTTCTCAGACTCCAAAAATCTTTCCTGAAAATTCCAAGGCCATAAAGGAAGGGGGTGGGAGTGGGGCGGGGGGAAGTGCTTAAAACTTCTAAATATATCGACATCATAAGGTTAAAAATTTTACGTCAACAAATTCTTGCCATATACGTACAGTGAAAAAAAACTTACTGCGCTTCATTAGTTTAAAAACATTATTAATTACCTAATTAATTAGACCCTGAAATATGATTAATTAAAAGCAATTTTAATACACGCAAATTAAGGGCCTAAATTAAATTAAAATCGACTCAGGAACACAATCTGTAAAAAAACAATAATAATATTCTATTTTCTTCGGGCGTATTATTCTTTCCGGCGACAGTCACAAAATTTAAAAAAAACATTATTCATTCATTACTAATAACTAATTTCTTAGAAGTTGTTTATAGGCGAACTTTTATTATATATATGTATATTTTTTTTTTTTGTGCCAAGGTGGTGTAATGGTTAGTGTCGCTGATGACTATGAATCCATCGGCACTGGGTTCGAGACCCGGTGACGACAGCCGGCGCGCAGCAAAACCCAGCTGTTCATCCTTCCATACAATGAAGAGAGTGGTTGGTAGATAAATGGGTACCTGGGTAGCCTAGCGGTTAAGACGTTGGCCCGCTGCTGGTGGGGCGTGGTTCGGATTCCACGTCAAACTATAGGTCTAAGGTGGAATGAAAAGCTCGACCTTCGTCAGAATGAACAATTCGGGCGGAAGTTAACCAAAGGTTATATACGCAGCATTAAGACGCTCTTCGAACAAACTTGAAAGGCGATACGAAATACATTAGCACCGTGACTACCATCTTTAAAAATAAAACTGGCCAGACACTAATCACGCATTGCATGGTAATAAAGTTAATGAAACGTAAATCAATTTAGGGAAAAACTTTTTTTCTTTAGTAACTCTCTCTCACTATTTCGTACTTCAGATGTGCCTAAAACGCCTACAGAAAAACGGGGGGGGGGGGGGGGGGGGGGGGGGGGGGGGGTTACCTTAAAAAAAAAGTTTACGAAACGAAACTTAAAGTGAAAGTGAAAGAAAAAAAGAAAATATCCCCCCCCCGCGCCAAAAAAAAAAGTGAGAGTCTTCCCAACACATTTCCTAAACCCTTCACAAATGCTAGAACTGAATTAAACTACCAAAAGCATACTCACAATTTAAATTTATATATATATAATATATATATATATATATATATATATATATGTAAAAATGAACCATAAATAATTCCCATATTCCTATATTATCTTATCCTTCATGTAATTCTTGTATTATTTATATAGTCTCTGTATCCATTGTAAGAAAAAGTATCCATTTTTAAAAATTCATGTGTTATATGGTTCATGTATTTATATAATCCTGTATATTCTTATATACTGAACTTTATATAATGCCTATACTCATATGTATGTACGTGTGTGTATTCATTTTTACATAAGGACCAAAATCGCCCAACGCGAGTTTGGATAAAATTTTTGATTTGCTTTCTACTTTGCTAAATAATTGGTGACCTGTGTTTTTTTAAATCTCAATCATTTTTTTAGATTTCGCTTAATAAGGAATCCTGTTTAAGTTTTGCAATGTTCACATTTTGTATACACTCTTTCGTTATAAACAATGAGATCATGTCTTGCCTAAGCATTAAAATTGTACATCTTAAACCTTAAAATTTCACTCGTATGCATATTTTAGTGTAAAGATGCATAGTCCGATTTCCACTTTTAGTTAACTTGGCAGATCATGATAACATCAGATCTGAAAAGTCGCGGTTTAAGATAAAAATATGGTTTCGTCTCCAAATATTTTGTTTACTCGTTCCAGCCTTACCACAGCTAAAAAATTTACTTATTTTCAAATATTGTGCGAAAATAATACAGCCTTTTTAGCATTTAATAATAATAATGTTAGCAGTTTTTGGGTATATAAACCCACTAAAATTATTCCATTGTCATTCAGAAGCTAATTCAGAGGCTGAGCACTACCTGTACATTTTAACAGTAAAATTACAGTTGAAGCTAGTTTTTACCTTATCCTTCGAGCCTTGCTCTCTTCAGAAGAACTTAGTCATTAAACTTTCCGGATACGCTATAAGAAGAACCGGAACCTTCAGCATTTTGAGTAAGTCTATCAGAGTCCTCCGAGCCACTATAGAAGAACTCGGAGAGTAATATAGAAGAAAACTACTTCAAGACACACATCCGTTGCTGCCACCTAACTAGAACCCCCGTCGACTTCGAACCAACACGGGCCATAGACGGAGGGGGTTAACATATATATATATATATATATATATATGTGTGTGTGTGTGTGTGTGTGTGTGTGTGTGTGTGTGTGTGAATGAACTCAGAATGGTTCCCTGAGGTTTTTTATGATACACACAGACCGTACATGGAACAAGGAACTCTTCTAGGATAATTAAATCCACTATAGTCCGAATAAGTAAATGACAAATACCATAGTTTTTCTTTTTCTTGCCTGACGCGGGCAACGGGTCACTCGCAAAGAGGTCCCAAAAACATAGCTTCCCTCAACAGCTATCTGTAAAGCAGATAGGATCCAGCTTTGGGACAGGATCTAGGGTTTAAAGCAGCCTAGCCCAGCTACATTAGAACCTCAATATAAGCAAACATGATACACATTCCCATCTTGAAACGGACACGTTATGTGCCTTGAAAAGTGGACGCTCAATTCTGCCAGTTGAGGTTTAAGTATTGGTTTTTGGCTAAAAATATAATAGTTACCCCTTTTTCTTTGATGTATTCAATCTGACGTGAAGGCAGCGAGCCTTTTGCTTATATTGAGGTTCCAAATGTAGCTGGGCTAGGCTGCTTTAAACGCTAGATCCTGTCCCAAAGCTGGATCCCATCTGCTTTACAGATAGCTGGTGAGGGAAGCTATATTTCTGGGACCTCGTTGCCCGCATCGGGCTAGCATCCTGAAAGAAAAACTATGGTATTTGTCATTTACCATTACTTATTCGAACTATAGTGGATTTAATTATCCTAGAAGTTCCTTGTTCCATGCACGGTCTGTATATATATATATATATATATATATATATATATATATATATATGTATATATAGTGGTGTAGTGCTGTGGGAACGCGTGGGAACGGCGTTCCCTTACTTTTTTGGTAGACGGAACGGCGTTCCCTCACTGTTTCAAATAAATCCGAACTACAAATCTCTAACGTCATGAAATTTTAATCCCACCCCTAGAAGAAATATGAGAAAGAATCATTAACTGTTTCATTTCTTTAGCTTCGACTGAGGCAATGCTAGCCTATAAAGATCTGGGTGAAACAGTCACCACGGCGTAACATTTGTAACTTTTTTTAGTTAATCATTCCAGTTGTTAGCTATTTTTATTGATCGTACTGGATGTCATACGTATATCTAATGACACTGGAAATACTGCATCTTCAACCTTGGAATATATCCTAATATTCAGTGCATATGACCTCAAAATATCCCTGAAATTGGTCAGATTCAAAGATTTCCCGGGGGGCTTACAGTGCCCCGGACCCCAGCTGTATGGGCTCGCCGCGCTCGCCATTGTCCCCCGCATCTGAGTAACACTTTCAAAATGCGTTCCCTCACTTCTTTATTAGCACTACACCACTGTGTGTGTATATATATTATATTATATATATATATATACAGGGTGGGCCGTAAGTTTCCATACATAGGAAAATTTAAATTATGGTCTTCACGTGCGTCGGTATTTGGATCAGCAGTTTCCGGATGCTTGGATTGGTCGGCGTGGTCCTGTGGAGTGTCCTCCCAGATCCCCAGATCTCACCCCCTTGATTTCTATCTTTGGGGGCACTTGAAGGCCATGGTGTATCAGGAAAAGATACGAGACATAAATCATCTAAAGGAACGTATCACCAACGCCATTACAAGCATAACGTCAACTGTGCTAATGCGTGTTCATCAACAGTGGGAAACACGTATTGAAATGTGTTTTCAAAACAATGGCAACCATGTAGAGCATATTATATAAATAAAAATGGTTGTCCATAAAAAAATGTTTATTTTCCCTATGTATGGAAACTTACGGCCCACCCTGTATATATATATATATATATATATATATATATATATATATATATATATATATATATATATATATATATATGTTAAACACAGACCGTGCATGGAACAAGGAACTCTTCTGGGAAAATTAAATCCACTATAGTCCGGATAAGTAATGGTAAATGACAAATACCATTCTGAGTTTGTGTATACTAAACGGACGTGTTTCGTGCCTTGAAAAGTGGACGCTCAATGTCCCGGTTGAGGTTTAAGTTTTGTTTTTTTGGCTAAAAATACAATAGTTACCCCTTTTTCTTTGATTTATTCAACACGACGTGAATGCAACGAGTCTTTTACTTATATAGAGGTTCTGAATGTAAGGATCTAGGCTTGCTTTAAACCCTAGATCCATGTCCCAAAGCTGGATCCTGTCTGCTTTGCAGATAGCTGGTGAGGGAAGCTATATTTATGGGATCTCTTTGCGAGAGACCCGTTGCCCACGTCGGGCTAAAATCATGAAAAAGAAAAAACTATGGTATTTGTCATTTACCATTACTTATCCGGACTATAGTGGATTTAATTTTCCAGAAGAGTTCCTTGTTCCATGCACGGTCTGTGTTTAACATATAATGTTCTCAGGGAACCATTCTGAGTTTGTGTATACTAAACGGACGTGTTTCGTGCCTTGAAAGTGGACGCTCAATGTCCCGGTTGAGGTTTAAGTTTGGTTTTTTTTGGCTAAAAATACAATAGTTACCCCCTTTTTCTTTGATTTATTCAACACGACGTGAATGCAACGAGTCTTTTACTTATATAGAGGTCCTGAGTGTAGGGATCTAGGTTTGCTTTAAACCCTAGATCCACGTCCCAAAGCTGGATCCTGTCTGCTTTGCAGATAGCTGGTGAGGGAAGCTATATTTATGGGATCTCTTTGCGAGAGATCCGTTGCCCACGTCGGGCTAAAATCATGAAAAAGGGAAAAAAACTATGGTATTTGTCATTTATCATTACTTATTCGGACTATAGTGGATTTAATTTTCCCAGAAGAGTTCCTTGTGCCATGCACGGTCTGTGTTTAACATATATATATATATATACAGGGTGTCCCATAAGTCCGGCATCATAGGAAAAAAAATTAAAAAAAGGCAAAACAAAAGCTTTTATTTACAGAACGTGCTCAATATGTCCACCATTGCTTTCAATACACAAATTGAGACGTGATACCCAGTCAGCAAGCACACGGTGAATGATGTCAGGAGTAATGGTGTTACATGCCCCAATAATGCGCTGCCGCAAATGTTCAACACTCCTAATTTTCTCTGCGTATATACCAGCGCTTTCAAGTGGCCCCAGAGATAAAAATCTATGAGTAGAATTATCTGGATTCGTTCTTCCTTGCTCACAGACATCATGGCCTGTAGAAAGAGAAAAATATGAATTATGGTTTGTAGAAATAGAAAAATATGAATTTCTCCTATGATGCCAGACTTATGGGACACCCTGTATGTGTATATACAGTATATATATATATATATATATTAGGGTGTTTCATACCTATAGGGTAAAATAAAAATGAGCTTGGAGTTTTAATCCACATGTTTCTCCGTATTCTAAAGAACAAGAAAACACGTTTGTGCAAGTTTGAACCAGATCGCGCTGCATTTAGAGGTCCCCAACTTTGACGACTTTTTGTCAGTTCATTTCTCGCCTGCCTGCAGTGAAGACGGTTTTCTTCGTCACTTGAGCGGTTCGTGTTGTATAGCCTATTGGACAACTATGGAGGTAATTATATATGCTACTAATTATCTCATTTTACTGTGGTATTGAAATTTATTATTATTTAATTTCTGTCATTTTACTGTGGTAGTGATATTTATTATTAATATTACATGAAATTAATTAGTCTGTTGCATATTGGACAACTAAGCTGGTAATTATTTATGATACTAATTAATGTAATTTTACTGCGATATTGAAATTTATTTAATTAATGAATTGTCAAAGAGAACGTAGTGTACACGTATCAGTTTTATAAATAAAGAAAAGCAGTAACTGGGACTCGAACCAGTGTCATAGCCGTTTGGCGGCATCGCTCAAGTCGGCGTACACAGCACGCTATCCACTCCCTAGATGGTGTAGGGAGAAGCAAAAGTGGTGGATTTCCCTCTCAGGGCCCCTGGCGCTTACCATCACGCTCGATGGATGGCGATAGCCATCTACTCCTTGAAAGTAATTCTACTGAAGAAGCAGTTCAAGATGTCGAGTCACGAGTTGGAAGCTCTGACAGCCGTAGGTCTCTTCGTGTCCCTCGTCTACATCCGAGGTTGGACTCGTGCTGCAACCTCAAGCAAGGCTGCCGCAGTTGATCTGGAATTTCTGCGTGACGCGGAAGCCTTTGCCATGTCGGGATATTCGTGTGTTAACGCTGCGCAAGAAGCCATGTCTCGACACCTATGGTGCATCTCTGACTCTTATTGCCATGGCGTTCTTCGACGCAGATGTGGCAGATGAAGAAAAGGCTCAGATGGTCGTCAGTTTGGGTAAGCCCGCATCGAAAAAGGAACTCAAGCGACCCCAAGGGAAGAACGTCAGGAATCTTGCCTCGAAACACCTGGCGGAGTTCGTGACAGGAAAGACGATGGCTTTCTTCCATGCATTCGACTTGGACACAGAATTCTTGAAAAAGCCAGTTGCCGAGTGGACTGAAGTAGAGGGCTTCAAGCAAGCAGCGGCAACTGTTAACAAAATCTCTGTCGTCAACGATCGGCCGAAAGAGCCATCGTGCTCACCAAAGAGTTCAACTGTTCTCTGACGAAGAGCAGAAGCAGTATTTGCTCAAAACTGTGATGCAGCATAGGGCGAAATACCCGAATAAAACCAAGAAGGATTTCATGGACAAATGATTCGCAAGAAGTGGTTATGTTTTTGTATCTTTGTGAAAATGTGTAGTGAAATGGTACTACGTTGTTGAATAAAAATTCATTGACAGATTTTGTTTAATTTTTTCCGTTTATGATCTGCCAGAGCATCAAACTGGGGACCCGTAAACTTTAAACTATTGAATTAATACTTCGGTTTATCAGTCTCCTCAGCAAATGGAACAAGGGGATCCATGTGGATTAAAATTTTCCAAACTTTTAATTTATGAAACACCCTAATATATATATATATATAATATATATTATATATATATATATAGGGTGTCCCATAAGTCCGGCATCATAGGAGAAATTCATATTTTTCTATTTCTACAAACCATAATTCATATTTTTCTCTTTCTACAGGCCATAATGTCTGTGAGCAAGGAAGAACGAATCCAGATAATTCTATTCATAGGGAATCGGAGTCAGAGAGAGGCCGCTGCTGAATTTAACAGACTGCATCCAGACCGCGAGCCAATAACACAGAGTTGTATTAGCAGACTTGTTGCAAAGTTTAAAGAAACAGGATCCATAGAAGATAAACTACGCAGTGAACCTTCAAGGAGGTCCACTGACGATGATACAGCGACTGCTATCCTGGCTCATTTTAACAAGTCCCAATAAATCTCTTCGGCGATTGTCCGCCGAGACAGGAGTGTCGAAAAGTAGCATCCATCGCATTCTTCAGGCTCACAAATGGCATCTATATAAACTTCAGATCCTACAAAAATTAAGCGATGATGATCCCGACCGATGATGGAATTTTGTGAATGGGCTACGGAACAATAAGCACGTTCTGTAAATAAAAGCTTTTGTTTTGCCTTTTTTTATTATTTTTCCTATGATGCCGGACTTATGGGACACCCTGTATATATATACTTTGTGTGCGTGCGCACGTTTCACTGAGAGAGCTGAAACCTGAAATTAACCCGCAGACCTTTCAAGAAATATGTCTTATCATATGCAGAAACTACGCACTTTAATTTTATTTATGTAACAAATAAAATATCTGGATAATAATCGGATTTTTTTATGAATTATCCAAACGAAAATCCGATACTGGTTAGGCAAGTATAGGATTTACATACAGTAGTATAAATGTATCTTCCTCAACTAATAATTCCTAGAAAAACTAGACTATTATAATTTATATACATATATTACCAGAAAAGCGAAAGAAAAACTGGTGTATCTATATGGAAATACAAGCCCTAATTATGGGTTATTCAGAAGGAAGAGGAAGATGCGGTAGTAGTAGTAGTAGTATATGAAAATCAAAAATACTTCTATAGCTTTGCGAAAAGGAAAAAGAAGAACGCGCGCGGCTATCGGGCCTTTAAGAAAAAATAAATAAGAACGAACTAACCAATGACTTAAAAGAAATATCCGAAATATCAGTGGTACGTGACAGAAATACCTTCTTTGAAGAGAAATTGCGAGGAGTGTGTGTGACTGATTTTGATTTTACCCGGTATATAGCGCGAGCTAGAGGACAAACGGTCTGGACAAATGGAACGCCTATTTGATTAAAAACTAAATGAAATAGCTACACTCTATATTGGATATGAAGAAAATCCCTGGACACCGGGGGGGGGGGGGGGGGGGATACGAGCATCCAGAAAAGGGCATTGTCTTTATATATTAAATAATAGGAGATAGGAAAGATTCACCGAGAACCAGCATTTCATTTAATTCCTTATTTATCTTATAAGGGCAACGATTGATGCTAGTCGTTAATACTTTCGGATTTTAGTAATAAATGAATGTAAATATAATTTTCGCACGAGATATTACAAATTATGGTAAATATGTGTGTGTGTGTGTGTGTGTGTGTGTGTGTGTGTGTGTGTGTAACAAAAACGCACTCGTCGAACTATCCAGGATGTGAACACGACAAAAACACGTGGTGAAGAGAGCGAGAGACTACGCCTTGTCACAAGCAAGGTTAGAGACGATATATACACGGTGCTTCGAAGGTACAAATGAAAGTTAAATTATTCAAAACTCAGCCCGTCTACCGACGAAAGTTTGGTGTTCGTTTAGTTCCTTCAGAGCATGATGTTACTAGATGTGTTACCAGATTCCGTGCGAGAGGAAGTCTCCGAACAACCACGTTCCGAACGTCCACGGTCCGCTCGAACTTTCGATAGGACTCGTTGCGCGAGTGTCGATTTGACAACCAATCTTTGACATAATTCTCTATGTGCTTAAGAAAGTAACACAATGTTGTGCTGCGCCCAAAGAAGTGCAAAAAATCGCTGTGGTGGGCATCTCAAAGACAATTTGACAAATAAATGACAGAAAACCTCACTTTCAAACACGATATTTTTTTGTATTGCCTCAAATATTTAGATTGTAAATAAATCTAAATCACTAGTTTTGGGACACACACACACACACACACACACATATATATATATATATATATATATAAATATATAATATATATATATAGTATTAATTAGTTGGAGGCAAAAGTTCGGGCACCAGTAGGAAATTGAAAATATTTGGATGAGGAGGATGTATTAACGTATTCATCTATTTCCATATATTTATAAAAAATAAACATCGCTTAAAAATGGAAAATATTTATTTCTCAAGAATGTAACGCAAAAGTTTAAACACACTTTA
>JAJOZX010000957.1:762500-782500 GCA_023014485.1 Bathynomus jamesi | reverse complement strand
GTTTTGTAATGAGTGATGACGTGAAATCTAAAACAAAATAAGATATCAGTAAACGGAGCAAAACGAATAACTGGAGATACTGAGAAACTTTAAAAGAAGGGGTAAGAATATGGTGACTCCTCTGTTGAAAACACTTATCAAGTTATCATACCCAAGTTGAAATACTACTCGGTCTTAACATCCCCATATAAAAAAGAAGAGAGTCAACTAGAACCAATTCAGAGAAGCTCAGGTTTACCACTCTAAAATTTTTGAGATAAAGCCAAAACTCTCACAAAAATAAAGCTTTTTAACCCTTTAAGGACTGAAGGTACAAATTGCTAACGTTTCAAATACAAGCATTCATAACTTAACCCTACAAAAAATTCAAGGCTTAAAGCCCTAGTTTCATTCAATATATACCTATATTAAAACATGTATATATGCAAAAATATTAATATATTGCATCATTTTTTTATAAACTCCTACCAAGAGGCCGAATGAAATTGAAGCTAACTTATTCCTTATACTCTTTAAATTATTAAATTAAATTAAATTAAATTATTTCAAAATTAATTACAAATGCAATGATCCACATTGTCATCTTATAACTTTAATTTCAAAATTTTGAATCTAGAGACAACGTGACAATAGAATCATAGTGGAATATCTTGGTCTCAATTTTGGATGGGGTCTGGCCAAAGATTGAAAGGAATATTTATTATTTAAACCGTGCCCATGTTACATTACTTATATGAAACTTAAATATTAATTACTATTAATATTAAATATTAATATTAAAACCTCGCAAACGGATATCTGAATGAAATGCGCTGTTGTTTCTATAATATGAAAGAGGATCAATATACAGGGTGTCCCAGAATTAACTATATTTCAATGAAACCGGACAAATTTTTTAAAAACACTTTTATTTATGTTTATCATGTTTAATATGTGTTAAAAATGTATAAATTTCTAAATTTTTTTCATAATTTTATTTTCATAATTTTTTCATTATCTGGTCCAATGAAAGAGCGTCTGAAGTCATAGAATGGCAAAGAGACTCTCCAAAAGTTAACGTGTGGCTTGGAATGACCAAATCCAAAATTTATGGCCCATTCTTCTTTGCGTAAGCAACTGTAACAGGTACCGTCTACTTTAATATGCTTCAGCAGTTTCTCGAACCACAGCTTCTTGATGATGGCATTCTTGATAATGTTGTGTTTCAACAAGATGGAGCACCATGTCATTATGCTCTAATTGTTCGAGAATACCTCAACAGACGCCTTCCGAATCGGTGGATTGGACGTGGAGGACCTCGACCTTGGCCTCCGCGTTCTCCGGATTTGACACCCCTGGATTTCTTTGCATGGGGTTTCATAAAAACAAAGGTTTATCGCCAAAAGATCAATAGTTTAGCTGAACTTAAAGAACGCATCCAGTTGGCAGTGCGGGAGATAACACCTGAAATGCTTCAAAATGTGTTTCGCAGCGCTGAGGATAGATTAAATTTGCAGATACAGACGGTGCACATGTTGAAACTTCTCAATAAAGTTTTGACTTATGATTTATAAATCTATTTGTTTTTGTATCATAATTTAGTAATAAACACAAAATTATGTCAGTTTTTATTAAATTTGTCCGATTTCATTGAAATAGATAGTTAATTCTGGGACACCCTGTATAATAAAATTTAAACTCAAATTTAAAAAAATACAAAAATTGCTGAGAAGGTGGTCATAACCATAAAATTACTGATCATAAGCCTATTGTAACCGCAACTTATTTCTCATACTAAACACTGTAAATACGATAGAACAATAAAATGCATATAGTATTTCCAAATTTATTGTTAAACACGAAACAGTTAAATCTCAATGAAGCCCTTTTAAAGCTCACATGACCAATTAAAGCCCTTTTAAAGCCTTTTTTGTAAAATCTGAAATTTAAAGCTTTTAAAGCCCTAGTGGCAACCCTGGAGAAGCTTCACAGCCAAGATAAATGGATGCAAAGAATTAAATTACTTGGAAAGGTTACGTAAATTAATTTTATGTTCACTGGAAAGAGGAGGAAAGAGGTACACTATTATTTACACTTGGAAAATAGCCTAATCTTACTTTAAACCCTATAACCACTCCACATTAATGGGAAGTAGAAAAGGAAGAATGTGTCGTGTTCCCAAATTAAAAGCTAGACGGGGAACATCCTCAACCATGAAGGAAAAGTTTTGTCGTGAGAGGACCAAAACTATTTAGTCAGCTGACCAAAGAACTAAGGAACACGAGTGGTGTAGAGGTGGATATCTTCAAACGACGACTAGACGCCTGGCTCAAAACAATTCCAGATGTACCAGACGTACCTGGCTATGCGAGGTGACAGAGATGGGCATAAATACTTTAAAATGTATTTAATTACTAAATACCACGCAAATTTGTATTTAAATACCAAATAAATTACCTGTAAAGTCGAATGTAATTAAATATTAAATACACTACTTCAAAAATGTATTTAAATACAATTCAAATACATCTTAAATACATTCCATTTTCGGTGTTTATTATTGTTATCGTAGTTCGAGGTTTCCTATCCGCAACAAAGGCAATACCGAGAGAGGCAACGGAAAGAAGGGAGTACACAAATCAACGAAACGCAGTACAGTTTGGAACAGTTACAGGAAAAATAAAATTCTCGATTTACAAAAAACATGAGACAAATACTCCCAATGGGAAAAAATTCCAACCATCCCAGACCTAAGCCTCTCTAAGCACTTTCAATCCACTACACATGGTCAATATTTGGGAGATGCACGACCTCCGAAATCAGATTTTTTATTCATACCAGTCGTCAGCATGACTCCAGATTTGAAAAAATTTACTGGAGCACAGCTCTGAATTTACTTTTTTTCCCCTTACACCACTAGATAGGTTAATGATAGTAAACTCTTGAATTGACGACATACCAATTACAAATTGTTTTAGCTAAACATAATAATACAATAATGTACAGTTTATAACTCACCTTAAGTTTATTTATTCATTGCAGCAGCAACAGTGGACGATGTTAGACCTTGCATGTAGGCATTTGTTGTGAATTTACCGCCATGTATGCTTGGCCACTGATCAATGGCTTTCTGTGTGATCATTACAGCAGATCTAGTGCCTGGAGCTGGACCCTCCTTCACAATTCTGCACAGCTTAGTCAAATGAGATGGCTTAATGGATCCTTTGTGTTCAACAATGTAACCAAGAATGGAGAATGTCCCTTCAGCTGGTGCTTCACTCCAGGCAGTTGATCCATCTTTATCAAAATGTTTAATCTCTCTGTGATTCCTTTCCACAGCTGTTCTATATATTCTGTCAGCCAATTTATCACTGAGTCTTTTGTAAAACTACTTTCAGATCTGGTTCTGGATGGTCTAGCAACTTCAGCAACCTGGTAGTAATCAGAACGTTTCTTGATGTATTTGTAAACTTCATTTAGGATGTAATCCTCAGCTGTTAGTTCCTTTTGCTGCCCTGTGGTATCGTGCTTAAATTCAGAAACTACATCATTTGCATTTCCTCCATTAGCTAATTTGGAAATTGTTTCCATCACTCTTAACATAACAGTTTTCCCTCCTTCTTTATAAAATATATTTTCTACAAATTCTGCACTAACTGTGGTTTTTTGAGCTACTTGCAACATAATCTTTGTTACATAGGAAATCAATACATAGAACTTGGCACTAATTTCTCTCTCTTGTGGATGATCAAAAAACACACAATTTTCCACAAATCTGTCAAATTGATCAAATTCGTAATTAACCATGCGAGTACCAGATTTGAGTTTTGGTCTCTTAAAACCAATGATATTGTCAAGAACCATATTGGTATAGTCAAGGCCTGATCTCAGATTTGAAGAGTGATTCTGAATAAAGTCTAAAAGCTCACTTAGTTTACAAATTTTCTTCAATGCATCAACGTGGGCTCTGTTCACAAGATGCATTAAGTCCCATCGAAATTTGAAATTTTCTCCAAACAACTTTTTCATTTCGTTTTTAAATGGCTCGTTGTCCTTACAAAAAGCCCAATCTCCAACCATTCCAGATACCTTGGATTTAATTGCTTCTTCAGATAGTTTCAAGTGATTAGGAGACTTCAACACATCAAAAATTTCATTGGCCAAATAAACTCCTGATTTGCTGCGTACTAAATTTATCCCAGCAAGTTTTACAGTCTTATCTTCTTCACTCATAACTAATACAACTAGCATGCTTAATCCCAAAATTGTTCCAATGTCAGCTGTTATTGTTACTGAAATTTGTTCTAAGAACCACTTTACAGTTTGTTCTTTAAGTTGATTATCTAATAGCTCACAAATTGTCTCGCACGCATGTGTGCTATGATTCAAATTTCCAACCTCACAACCTGACCTATGTAATACAGCTAGAAGTACTGGATATAGAGCCCATGCAGTGTTTGTTTTCATTATGTAGTATAACATGTTGCCACATAAGTCTTCTATGCGTTTAGTAGTGTTCCGAGATGTTTTCATCACTTCATAAACAGCAGCTCTTTGATGATGCTGAAGTTTAATTAAATGTCTCTTCAGGTGGGTTTTCAGATTTCTAAACCATACATACATAGGTTAAATCTTTAACATTGAAGTAACCTTTTATGTTAGAATGTTTGTCTGAAGCACATGCTTTGGGGTCTGTGCAAGCTATGCAATATAATGTAAACATTTTATCATCAGAAGCATCATCAATATCTTCTTGATTATCATCATCTTCATCCTCAACAGCTATATCTACATCATGCATATTAGTGTCACTATTTGCAATATTTTCCATTATATCACTTGGTACTGAAAATGAATCATCAGCATGCCCTAGATCCTTCTTTTCCACCAATTTGAATGTAGATTTGATCAAATCATTGTTCAGGATTTCTTGTATTGATTTACACTTGCTTAAATGGGCTATGGAAATGTCAAATTTGTTGCTTTTGCTTTATTAGATTTGGATGCAACACTTGAACTTGAAGGCATATTTTGACTCTTCTCTTTATTAACCACAACAGCTTGGTGAGTTTCTTTTGTTAGGCGCAAAATTGCATTCAATGTCTTCTGGATTTGGGAATTTTCAAATTCCTCTAAAGCAGTTTTGTTAGTCTGATGCGCAGATTCCTCACTTACCTTTTGTTTCTTAGGTGGAGGAGAAGCACTTTCTTCAGTCTGTGAAACATCTAGTGAAAAAGTTTCATTTCTAGATTAGCAGTTGATGAAGTTGGTTCATTTTTCTGAGGTCTAGCACTAGCACATTTGTGAACAAACTAAATGACTGCTTTGCCGTATCTCTTTGCTGCACTTGATCCTGGTATTTCTTTACTGCAATATCTAAGCTGTGAGCCCAAACTCTGGGACCTCTTGTATTGTAACAAATATTTTTTTTGGAATTAAAATGTTCCTCCCAGTTTTGCTTCTTTGAATATTTGTTCTTGCATTGACCACAAAAGTAACCACTTTTAACACCCTCACTTTTCTCTCCAACTTCATCAATATTAGGATCCATTATTGATTATTGACTACCTGAAAAAATACAAAATAAGTAAAAGTTAGTAATATAGTATGGTAAAAGTGAGTAAAAGTAAGTAAATATAGTACAATGAAAGTAAGTAAAAGTAAGTGCTTTAAACTTAGTAAAAGTAAGGAAGAGTAAGTAAAAGTAGGTAAGTTAAAGTAAGTAAAAGTAAGTTTAAAACTTTAAACTTAACTAAACTTTTCAATTCTAGAGTCATGGTGGATTACTTAAAACCGCACAAGTAATTATCTGGCCAATTTATCAAACCTGGCCGAGATCAATGGAACATAGTCCAATCCTGATAATTTTATATTAAAAAAATATACGTTTTAATAAAATTTTAATTATCAAAACATTGAAGCTTAACAAAAAATAAAAATAATTGTTAAATATGGAATTACCAACTAAACTTAAAATAACTAAATTTGTAATTTAAAAAAATTGGTTTGTACAAGAACGTATACGCAAAAAAATTGCATAACGTCTAGCGGATGAACAAAACCCAAACCCAAATTTACTTTTTCTCATGGTCAAATTTACTGGAGCAATGCTCCCAAGATCCCAGGAATCTGGAGTCATGGTCGTCAGTACATATGATTTACAAAAAAATCCACAAGACTATCCTGCATTATTTTTTTTGCAAGAAATCGCGAAATTGCAAGAAATCCACCGTCACAATAAAAGGTTAGTTATTTTTCCGTTGATTTGGTTGTTAGATTAGGTTCGTTTTAGTGGTTTAACCGAACCTTCGCTAAAACGAACCGAACCGAACCTACACTAAAACGAACCGAACCGAACCGAACCTACACTAAAACGAACCGAACCGAACCTAAAACGAACCGAACCGAACCTAAAACGAACCGAACCGAACCTAAAACGAACCGAACCGAACCTAAAACGAACCGAAACGAACCTAAAACGAAACGAACCTAAAACGAACCGAAACGAACCTAAAACGAAACGAACCTAAAACGAAACGAACCTAAAACGAAACGAACCTAAAACGAAACGAACCTAAAACGAAACGAGCCTAACCTAACCTTCACTAAATCGGCGGAAAAATCACTAACCTTTACGGTGGATAAAGTTTCGCGACTCGGAAAATGTTCAAAAATCGTTAAAGTGAAAAAAATCGATATCTCCCTTATTTTTTAAAAGCACACGGTCTTTTTTTTTTTTTTTTAAGTTCATCAAATCATATGTACTAACGACTGGTATGAATAAAAAAATTTGAATTCGGAGGCCGTGCATCTCTCAAATATTGACCCATATTCACCTTCATCAGTTTCAAGCTCTCAAAAAGTCCGTCGGACAGTTTCCCTCTCCTAAGCGAACGAGTCATTCCGGCAAAGGAAAAAAGACGCTCTATTAGAGCTGATGAAGACAGCGTAGTGTTGTACTTGATGAAGGCCTTTTGAATGGCTTTGTGGTTGAACAGGCAGAACAGGTTGGTATTTGCGTCGTTCAGATATCTGATGACGGCCATGTCTGGAGTTTTCCTTTCCAGATTGTGATGTGTGTGTCTTATTAAAGTGAAAATACTCATCATCATTTTCCAAGGCAAGAGATGAGCCCCCTTTCACATCGTCGGTCCTATCTTTGACCACATTGATGAGCTTATCACGAACAGTTGCTGTCGTGGTCCTGTAATCCCAACTCTTTTTCAAGCCTACCTATCTGAGCTTGAAGAAGGGATGAGAGACTGCTGCGACAACTGCATAATTAACGCTGGGTTCAAGAATCAAATAGCAAGAAAATCTAGTCTTAAACCCTGAGTTACTGCGGCAAGAAGAAAGATTGCAGTAGAGCATCTTCGTTTCAAGCGACTCTAGCTGATACTCAACAGTGAGGAGCGTTGGGATCAAGTGTCCATGACAACATCCTTTCTCATCCTGAAGACGATCAATGGCATGTGCAATGGGCACCAGAAATAGCCTATACTCTTCCAGGTATTCTAGCTCACGATTTTCCATCCGGTAAAGGGTGGTTGCTTTTGCTTTCAACGAAATCATTTTGATGGGCTTCATCACAAACTTCACTGTGGCTACTATCCGATGTTTCCATCATTGATTAACGAGTACCTTGGAATAGGATGTTAGGAATCGGATGATAACGACAGTCAACAGTGAGCTAACCAAAAATGTATTTATAAATACAATATTTAAATACAAATTGTATTTAAATATGTATTTAAGTATTTATAAAATACATTACTGCCCATCTCTGGAGTTGGAGAGCGCAAGAAACCAATTCTTTACTTCACCAGGCCAACTCAAGATGAGCAGCAGCAAGTTTGACTTTCGTGAAATGAGGAATCATCGCACGAAACATTTAAAAGGCTGAAAGGAAAGGTATGAAAGCTGTCCATGTAGATTTCCTCTGAGTTATTGCAATAACCTGATTACGTACCGTAAGATAAACAGGAAATCTGATTAAAAAAAAAAAACTTGAAGAATGCGCGTTTTTTACGTTTAAACAATTCGAATCCGCACAAACAACTTTCACCGAAATGTGGGCGCGCGCGAGCGCGCGCACACGATAAATATAATAGAAAGTCCAGCTGTAATGAGTAATTTGAATTAAAAAGGTGGAACTGTGCGCCAGCCACAAGCGACTGGAAATAATCAAGTGCATTGAATGATAAAAAAAAATCGCGTATGAAGTGTGAATTTTGAACACGGGTCATCTAAAGATAGAAAGAAAGAAATATAAAAGGATCATCTAAAGATAGAAAGAAAGAAATATAAAAGGAAGAAGTGTTTGGGAATAATGTGCGTGACACCAAAACTATTCGAGAAGATTATAAAATCTTGTCAGATGAAAAAAAAAACAGCCGATTTTTTTGAAAGAAAATTAGTGTCTGGATAGTAGTTTATAAGTTGAATTTAACTGAATGAGGTGGCAAACGAGCGTGGTGAAAGAATGGAAGAAAAGAACAATCCCAGTGATGAAGTAAATAATAAACGCGCGGTCGTACAGGATGCGAGTAAGAGACGCTCGTGAAAACGGCAACTAATGCGTGAGATATAATACAGAAAGAATAATGAAGAGGGAAGGAATGCAAGGAGAAAGTGTGTGTGTGTGGGGGGGGGGGGAGCCTGAGGAAAAATGGAGTAATTCGTAGCGACACAAAAACTAGAAGGCCTTCAGGAAAGACGAGTTCACCATCTGAGCGCGCATTTCAATTACGATACTGCAATAAAAATGTTGTAATTTGCAATTGAAAACCCGATTCCTAAATTTACATTAAAGAGTGAACATGTAGTTTAATTTTCACCTTTTCCAATAAATTTATATTTAAATTGCGAGCACGCGATGCTCTCTAATTTTCAAAAATTGCTACAGTACTGTAAGATGGCACCTTTACAAACTAACGAGCTTTACTCTTAAGGATGAATATGCTTTAAAAAAAAAAAAACTCCAATACAAGCAACAAACTTGCTTAAATCGCTCCTGCCCCAACACACAAAAAAACGACCTTTGTTAATAAAAAGGATTCGCACACATACTTTATATTACAAAACCTTCAAAATAAGCAATAGCGAGAAAGATACTTTAATTGGTCGATAAGCAAGAATGGGAGTGCTTGTGGGCTTTACATTATTTCACCATATCTCCAACTGCCGCCCGCGACCACTATGTCGTGGTACTGTCACAACATCGCTTCCCGATACATCGGCGAAGTCAAGTGAGTGACACTGGGTCTAGGCCGTAGATATTAGTTGGATGGATAACGGTCCTCCGCGTCCACGTAATGAAGCGACTAGGGATGTACTTAACCGGATAACGCTTTTTATTTTTGCCGGATACCGGATAATCCGGCCGGATCAAGAAATGGCCCGATACGGATAATTGCCGGATCATGTATTCTTAAGGGCATAAAATTTTTAAACTTGCAATTAGGTAGTGGTTTAATAAACTTTTATGGTTCCTACTAATTTTGCAAAATCATTATTCTCCTAAAAAAAACGCAATTAGAAATTTCGTTTATTCCAAAAAAATCCATAAACTAAAAATAAGACGAACTTTTTTATATATATATATATATATATATATATATGACAAACATTTTCATTCTTAATATATAACTATTAACTGTAAATGATAAGTGTGTGATAAAATATAACTGAAAATATATAGTTATATTTTCCATTACGTTTTCAATAATTTCATATTTTTCGTCTGGCATTAGCCATAATAAAATAATAAAGTACGCACAAAAACTTGAAATATGAAGTTCTTTATCAACAAAATGTTATTAAAATGTTATTTATCCGGTATCCGGCAGGATGCTGAAGTAGTGGCCGGATCGGCCAGATACTGGATCGTCATCCGGTATCCAGCGCATCCCTAGTAGCGACCCGTGGTTCGGATCCCACGTAAAGCCGCGAGTCCCGTCCGTCGCGCGACTTTTCTCCTTACAGGAAAGGGGGTTAAACAATCCCCAAAAAACACGGGGGGTTACGAGGCGTCGGGTAGGGGGGGGGATGCCAACATAGTGAAACAAAAAAAGGGGTTCGACAAGCTCGATGGGGATCGCAGTTTCAAAAAGTCCGAGAACGAAGTTATTAGTGTAATAGAGGCACGAGGCGTTCGTAGGCATCATAGAGCTGCGGAGAAAGAGCCAATGCAATGTTTGACAGCGTGGTGGTCTTGCAAAAGTTTACGGAGGCATGAAGAGCTATATTTTTATGAGAAGCTTCAGAAGACTGAAGAATACGCGGTGACCAAAGGAAAGCAGAATAATTTATGGGATATATCTAAACGAGTTGAAAGCGTGACTATAGCCGTAAACTAAGCTGTTCCTTGAATGACTTAAATATTGCGGAGACGTCTCCCTTTTAACGAGAGAGACAACGCCGAATCTCTGCGGGAGGCTCAAACAACACCTACCGCCTGGTGATAACCTAGAGTGTGGATGGTTGATCGAGTGTCTACGGTTCAATTTTATTCACTTCATTCTTTTCATAAACAAAGATGGAAGGTAAAGTTCATAGGAAATAAACGAACGACACTCCGCCGCGACTCTCGTGAACGAAGGTTATAAGGACAGACGGACGTATTTACTCGACTCGTACGTGTGAAAACGTCCCACCAAGACTTAACCATGTCCAATTCTTCAATTTAAAAAGGAACCAATAAAACTGGCCAAACCTAATTTCATCTTTAATTAACAAAGTCTCTTATTTGGTAAAGCGAGTGAAACCTAGTTCACTTTAGTTTCACTCCGTAACTATGACATAGTCGTCTTTATTCTTATTCTTCTTCCATGGACAAAAAAGAAATTGCTTTAGAGATTTCTGATATTGATTATAAACAAACTGGGATCGTATCGCAAATTATCTATTGTTAACACTCAAGAGCAATATAATGTACAATGCTCAGAACAAATAATTCAATTTTAATTACTGGTTATAGTAGTAAAGAAGTCCGTTTTACGAGGTCCTTCTATAGTGTTTGCATTCAATCTTCGTCCGTATTAATTAATGCCTTTAAGTGTGAACTGAATCTCAACTATAATTACTTTTGGTCGCTTCATTTCCTGCAGAGTGAAGGTTTCCACGGTTTCGAGAAAAATTACAAAATATTCCGTTTGCTACACTTTCACTATAGAACCATCTTCATTAGCTTGGACAATAAGACATTTCTAACCTAACGTAGTCTAAACTATTCTTAAACCTCTTGTATCGAACCTATGTTAAGTTTTTCATTCAATGACTCTTTTCCTTCCCCCCTCGAGTACCTAAAATTTCAGTTTGGGTATTCCCTGCCACTATTATTTATTTATTAATAAATATATATATATCGGGTGGTCCGAAAAAAATGACGCATTTTTTAAAAATTAATATCTCAGTAACCCCCTTCCTTATCATGACAATTTTTATATGCAAGATACTTTCAAACTTCTTTTTTTGAATGCAAGAAACGGAATTCTGATATCTTTTATAGTTTTCTCGCAATTAACAAAAGTAACAACATGGGTCAAAAAACAAAAATCGCAATATAATATCCGTTTTTTTATACGATATCATTTTTATACGATATCATGCGATATTTTGCAAGTTATTACAAAACTCTACAGGAATGAACAAGTCAAATTGTGGATATTTTTATTTTTTAACAATTCGTCAGTACCCTTAATGATGTTGTCAGAGGAAGATCGTATTCTCATTAAAAATTGTTACTGTGAAAAAGGATGGAAGACTGGAAGGTTATTGCAAGAGTTTCCCGGCAAAAGTGGAAAAGGCGTGCAGTGGAAAGACTCTTAAAGAAGATTCGCGAATCGGGAAGTACTGCCAGAAAACCAGGAAGCGGTAGACCTAAAACAGCTTCGGTTCCAGAAAATGTGGATTACATCAACGATAAAATCTGCTCTCAAGAAGATAAACCAGGAAGTCATTTGTCACAAAGAACAATTGCTAAACATTTGAATATTGGAAAGACTTCTGTACACCGAATAATTAAAGCACAAAAACTAAAAGCCTTCAAAAGAATAGTATCTTCTAGAAAAAGTGATACTGTTAAGGATAAAAGAAAAACAAGGTGCAGAAAGTTACTTGATAATTTCTCTGTCGTTGATATTAAAAAGATAGTCTTCACGGATGAAAAAGATTTCACTCTAGAAATTCCGCGAAACCGTCAAAATGATGTTGTCTACGGGCGTGGTAAAAAGTGTGACATTTCAATAAACAGATTGTATCATGAAACGTCAAGATTCTCCAAAAAGGTTATGATATCTGCAGGGGTCTCTTGGAATGGCAAGACAGATGTTCATTTTATTGAAACTGAAAAGACAAAGGTGAATTCTGCAAATTACATTGAACTTTTAAGAACAAAATTGTTGCCAGATTGTCGTCGCCTGTATCAAGAAAATTATTTCATATTTCAACAAGATGGAGCACCGTCGCATACAAGCTACGCCACACAGTCGTTTCTGATTAGCAATACACCAAAATTAATAACGAAAAATGAGTGGCCACCACAAAGCCCAGATTGTAATCCTATGGACTACTCAATTTGGGAGTTACTAAAAGAGAAGGTTTACCGAGGTCGACGAGAAAAATTCACCGAATCAGAATTAAAAAGTAAAATACTTGAATCTTGGCAAGAAATTGGCATTAATGAAGTAAGAAGTATTATTTTTGTGTGGAAGAAAAGACTTAGATTAGTTGTCAACAGAGTGGTGGTCCAATCGATCATTTACTGTAAATTAATTAGTTAAATTTCTGATTAAATTTTTCCTTTCTCATGATATTCGTTTTTTTGACCCATGTTGTTACTTTTGTTAATTGCGAGAAAACTATAAAAGATATCAGAATTCCGTTTCTTGCATTAAAAAAAAGAAGTTTGAAAGTATCTTGCATATAAAAATTGTCATGATAAGGAAGGGGGTTACTGAGATATTAATTTTTAAAAAAATGCGTCATTTTTTTCGGACCACCCGATATATATATATATATATATATATATATATATATATATATATATATATTATATATATGATCAAAAGTATTCGGACAACGCATGGTTTTGGGAAAAATGGTTTTATTATGCATTTAGTAACCAGTAGGTCCACCCTTTGCTTTTATTACAGCGTCAACACGTCGAGGCATACTTTCCACCAGTTTTCGGTAAGTCTGTGCAGGAATGGCTCGCCATTCCTCTTGCAGAGCTGATGCAAGAGATGCAAGTGAAGCCGGGCGTGGTGTGCGGTTTCGTATCCGTCGCTCCAGTTCGTCCACATGTGCTCGATTGGGTTGAGATCGGGCTCTGAGCAGGCCAGTCTAACAAATCCACCTTATTTTCACGAAACCAGTCCTGCACACGCCTTGCAGTATGGCAGGGAGCTCGATCCTGTTGAAACAAACAATGGCCATCTCCGTAGTATTGCCACAGTGTAGGGAGGGCCGAATTGTCCAGAACGTCGAGATAAACGTCAGCGTTCATGGTAGTGGGTATAACAACCAACGGGCCGAGCCCTAGCCAGGAAAAACAACCCCATACCATGATGGACCCTCCACCGAACTTCACCGTTGGACGTACACAGTCAGGAAGAAGCCGTTCTCCGGGCTGTCGCCACACCCAAACACGCCCATCAGACTGGAAGAGTGAATACCGCGACTCATCGCTCCAAAGAACAGTTTTCCAGTCCTCCACGGTCCAGGAACGACGGGAGACACACCAGGCCAAACGACGCATGGCATTAACTTTTGTAATCAGTGGCTTGTGTACAGCTGCTCTACCATAATAACCGAGTCTGTGCATCTCTCTGCGGATAGTTACAGTACTAACGGAGGTACCGGATGCTCTTCCTACCTCCTCAGCGATGGAAGCGGCAGAGGACGTGCGGGACTTCTTGACATGTCGTACCAGACTTCTTCTATCACGTTCCGTCAGTTTGCGTGGTCGTCCGGAACGTTTTTTCGCGTTAGTTGCACCGTCGTGCTTCCATCTCATGATAACATCCGCTACAGTCGACTTTGGCTGCAATGTTTCGTATAGAAACGTTACTTAAATAACATCCGATGACGAGCCCACGTTGGAACTCGGAGAGTTCACGTCCGCGCGGCATGGCTTCACAACAGTTACTGATAACTTAACAGAACACCTCAGCATTATAGTTTCGCCACGCTTTTTCCCAGCATACCTTTCGGCGAAGGTGATATTTGCAGGAATGCGGATTTTCCGGGGTGTCCGAATACTTTTGATCATATAGTGTATATGTATATGTATATATATATATGTATATGTATATGTATATGTATATATATATTATATATATATATTAGGGTGACAATAAAAATCGAAAGTTGGAGTTTTTTATTGGCCATTTGTTCAATGCTGCTACTACATGAGAAAACAATGTACTGTAAATATTAGGTCATTCAGATAATACTTAAGGGTGTCTCAAGTGAGGTAAATAATTCTCCTTATAACACAAATTAATTGTTCATTACCTAGTAAAAATAAATTAATATTTTTTTTAATTAATGTAAATAAACGTTAGTTTTAGTTCATAAAGTTTAAGTGCAGGCGTACTCCAATCGTAATAAGTAATTTAAAAAAATATTAATGAATAAGGAGAATTATTTACCTCACTTGAGACACCCTTAAATATTATCTGAATGACCTAATATTTACAGTACATTGTTTTCTCATGTAGTAGCAGCATTGAACAAATGGCCAATAAAAAACTCCAACTTTCGATTTTTATTGTCACCCTATATATATATATATATATATATATTAGTGATGGGACGATTGTCATATTTCATACAATCGCTGTTGCGATTGCGATTGTCAGAATTTGAAAATCGCGCGATTGCGATTGCGATGTTTTAGCTTTAGCCTCACATAACGCTCATTTATGCTTTAAATATACCTAAACGCGTTACCTACCATAGGGTTAGCTTGATTTTTTAACATTCCAATTTTACATAGAGCAAATAAAGAGGTGTACTTATTGTTATTATTAAACCAATTTTTTATTCTGTTTTCAACTAATTCGCAACCCGTTTTCATTTCTGTTTTTGACTTATTTATTATTTATTTATTATTCCGTATTGTTGTTAGCTAAACTTTCCTTTAAGTACGCATGAAAGAGCAGCTTTCATAGCAACTTTTGTAGAGATTTAAATCTTTTGTTCACAATCGCACTCATTAAATGCGATTGCAATTGCGATTGTAAAAAATGTGCGATTGTATCGCGATTGCGATTGCGATGCATCGTCCCATCACTAATATATATATATATATATATATATATATATATATATATATATATATATATATATATATATATATATATATATATTATATAATTTGCAAACAAACACGAAATTGCCGTGGAAATGCCACGCACGCAACCAAGTCTCTCGGGGCTATTAGTGCCACTCTTACAGATAATACACAATCAACCGTATACACATAAATAAGAGTGCCAACAGCTCCCAAACCAGATTCGAAACAACAACAACAACAACAACGAGAAAGACGTGCCTCTCCTAATGAAATACCTTCCAACCGACCAGCCGTTATCGCTGCCGCATAATTTATTAGGATCTACCCCCTTCCCACCAGTCCTAATGGAGTAATGGGCTCCCCATTAACCCATCCACCTCTGACATTCAACGAATACCATTTTCCCCTCCCATCAGATCGCAAATTTTCCCTCGGAAAACTTTACCTACGAAATATGACCGTTAATCTCCTTTCCTCAAACCAGCGACACACCCACCCAAATTATTCTAATATACATAATTATATATACAAATGGAGGCGTAAATTTCGCGTGTGTGTGTGTGTGTGTGTGTGTGTGTGTGTGTGTGTGTTCGATAAGAAGGGTGAAAGAACGAGGTCGAGTGTGTGTGAGGCAATTCACAAATGCAGTTTTATTTATACTTATTTATCTCTAACTTTCATAAAAACTTTTGTGTAACTTGTAATTTATTGAATGTGCTTTTATGTTCCACATTAAAAATATATAATTAATAATAATAAAGTTCTTTTCCCAAATGTTCAAATGAAAAAAATAAATTATTTCACTTTTTATTAATAATTCTAGATTAGTATTTTTTTTAAATTTGACATTTTGCGTGCGCGCGTGCAAATGCCAAACTTTAAAAAATACTAATCTAGAAGAATTATTAATATGGTCAATTCGTATTACACAAAGACAAACAGACTTATTAGAAGTGCTATAATGAACTTTAATATCAGCATACAAAAATGATCTAATGTCAAATTTAAAGCCCACAACGACATCAATCATTCGAATCTTAACTTATCACGAACAAAACCGTTTCCTTTTAATAGTGAAGTTTATTTTTTAAAGTAAAATGACTGTACGTTGTTCCCTTTGGTCTTTACGTAAGAATTTTATAATTATATCTGAATGGCGCATTTCGGACTGGTAAGATTATCCGTTTGCTGAAGGTAATTTACAATTGCGCGCAGTACGTGTGGTGCTCCCGTTTATTTGATAGGGTTTGTTTAACCCTCTTCGTGGCATCTCGAGTGATATGACGGAGGAGACCTACAGTTTTACGCGAGATCAGAATCACGGGTCGCTACATCATCTGGACGCGGAGGACGGTCATCCATCCAACTATAACCCAAACCCAGTGTCGCTTAACTTCGCTATAAACTGTGTGTACGTATATTTGTAAATAAAGGACTAAATTGATTACGGTGTGTGTATATATATATAATCAAAATAACCACGAAGGAAAAAGGAAACACACATGGTGCTCAAGCGCTTTCGTCTAATGTCATCCTCAGGATGTCATTAGACGAAAGCGCTTGAGCACCATTCTGCGTTTCCTTTCTCCTTCGTGGTTATTTTCATCATCAATATTATTTAGATGTTACTTTCGTGAAGTAATTTTCATATATATATATATATTTTTTTTTTTAATTGGGGTTGTTTAACCTCCTTCGCAACATCTAAGGTCATATGACGGAGGGGACCTACAGCTTTACGTGGGATCCGAACCACGGGTCGCTACATAATCTAGGCGCAGAGGACGGTCTCCCATCCAACTACTACCCAGACCCAATGTCGCTTAACTTCGCTGATCTCCGAGAAGCGGTGTTACGACATCGGCCACTACGTAGCCCTATATATATATATATATATATATATATATATATATATAATGAATACATACATACATAATGAATACATACATACATAATTCCAAGCGTCGGTAGCTCAGTGGGTGACACAGTTCCCTAAAAAGCGAAGTGAAGACACTAGAGTCGCGGGGGTTCAAATTCCGATGATGTTGGTAACAATAACACAGTTGTCAGAGCAATGCGGTGCATTAGTTGGCCGAGCACTGTGCCAGTTCCTGGTCCTCCTGAATGATTATATTATTAGACACACACTATATACAGGGTGTCCCATAAGTCCGGCATCATAGGAAAAATAATAAAAAAAAGGCAAAACAAAAGCTTTTAGTTACAGAACGTGCTCAATATGTCCACCATTGTCTCCAATACACAAATTCACACGTGATACCCAGTCAGCAAGCACACGGTGAATGATGTCAGGAGTAATGGTGTTACATGCCCCAATAATGCGCTGCCGCAAATGTTCGACACTCCTAATTTTCTCTGCGTATACCAGCTCTTTCAAGTGGCCCCAGAGATAAAAATCTAGTGGCGTGAGATCCGGGCTTCTAGCTGGCCATTCCACAGGCCCTCGACGTCCTATCCAATGACCAGGGAATTGTCGGTACAGGTATTCCCTTACTTGGGTGCTGTAATGTGCAGGAGCGCCGTGTTCCTGGAACCATGTTGGGAAATTTCCTTCTTCGTTCAAGACACTGGGAAATGCTTCTTCCTTGAGCGTACGTAGGTAGGTGCCTCCAGTGACATGTTCATCGAAAAAGAGGGGGCCTATGATGCGATCCTTCCAAATGCCACACCATACCATCACCCGAGATGCACCTTGTTCCTTTGAAGAGGTATACCAGTGAGTTGTTTTGAGACCAGTAGCGGGTGTTCTGTCGATTTACCTCACCATTTCCATAAAAAAACAGCCTCGTCTCGTCACTGAACAGAATGGTGGACGGGAAATTGGCATCCCGAGCATAAGAAAAATATATAAATTATGGTTTGTAGAAATAGAAAAAATATGAATTTCTCCTATGATGCTGGACTTATGGGACACCCTGTGTGTGTGTATATATATATATATATAATGTGTGTGTGTGTATATATAATGTAAAGAACGACGCTTGTGTAGAAGAACGTTCCGCACAAGATGAGGAGGGAGAACGAACAAATGAAAAATGAGGTAACCACCCGGGAATCGAACCCGGGATCTTCCGATTGCCGGTCAGATATGCTATCCACTACACCATGGGCCTCGATTAATCAGAAGTCATAATTTTCCTACATACGAGCAGAAACCAATGCCCTGAGGGGGCACCTTCGCATGCCGCACATATATACATTTTAACTGCAAACAACACACAGTATAATTAATGTAAAGAACGACGCTTGTGTATAAGAACGTTCGGAACGTTCTTCTACACAAGCGTCGTTCTTACATTAATTACTGTATGTTGTTTGCAGTTAAAAAAAAAATATATATATATATTACACACACACCATATATCCACTTCATAAAACGCACGTAGTTAAACATAACAATGGTGCATCCCTGCAAACACCTGGTGCGTACTTAGTCATGCTCAAATATAAACTTTATTTGGGAACATGCAAACACTCAAACTTTCAAACATCGTATAACGACTAAAATACAAAAGTTGTCTGAAAAATAACGAATGGTTAAAATTGTAATTAAACATTATTTTAGTTGTTCTTGTTACAGTTCTTGTTGTTTCAATTATTATTATTATTGTTGTTGTTGTTATTATTATTATTTCATTTGAACTTACCTCAGAGGAATAGTTGCACCACATAATACAATCTGACCGAGCGCCCCTTCACTGAACCATCATCAGTCTCTGGAAAAAAAAATACAAGTGTGGGTATATATATATTAGGGTGGTCCTCCCTTATAGAGGCGATATTTTTTTTTGGTAATTTACATGCTCCCACCCAATAAAGTTGTTCCATTTAATAAGAACATAATTCTGCTTCAATTTGAGCTCGATCGGATAATAATTAGAGGTGGCTGTCGAAGCTTGAAGTTACCACAAAACTGCAAGGCGGGGGTTTTCTATTGACCCCCTGAACAATCTCAGTTGGCCCCCAGGGATCCATGGATCACCACTTGGGAACCACTGATATAATGTGTAGTTAAAAGATTTTTATTTTGCATATATATTTTAAATTATAAGCGTCATACATAACACTGATGACGTACTATTTTGAATCGTCATGGCCGGCAAGACCACTCACTGTAGCTCACTGTTTAAGATCTTCTTAGTAGGTTCAGGATATTTCTTCCTGTGTTGCTCCACGACTTTCAATAGGTATTGAAGTTGTTCTTCATTCTTAGTGTGTTTTCCACTATAATCCTGGATAAGTGCAATCCCGCGTTCGACATTGTCGTTCACGACCTTGATGTTTTCAACTTTCCGAAGAGCCTCTTGAAACTCATCATCTGAGTCCCATGTTGACGGGTCTTTTTGCATAAATGCAGTATTGATATTGAGGGCCCGTATAAGCTTGAAAGAGTTTCTCGTGCTCAAGGAATCCAATGTTGGGAGATGATCTTGACGAAGGCTCACACGTTTAGGACATTTTAGGCTGCCTTCTGTCTCATTAATTCCCTTTACAATTAATCTTTTGTGTCTACTGATACAGAAGCATCAAACAGTGCCAATCCCACCATTTCCTCAGATAGGTACCACAAGTGGCCAGCAATTTAGATGCTGCAGTTTGCCCATTTTAAGGATTTCGTTCAAAATTTAAAGTTTGACAGCCACCCTAAATATTATTGGATCTAGTAAAAACTTTGCCAAAATAATTTTTTTATGAAGTG